>JASAND010018280.1:0-18297 GCA_030248195.1 Trissonchulus latispiculum
AAACTAGGGGTCTTTTCCAGATTACCCCCCACCACTCAAAGTTCTTAAAACTCGATCAAATGAGCTGAAATTTGGTGTGGGTGTGTTTTCGACCACGCTGAGTTCAAATATCGCAAAATTTTTCGATTTTCGCGGAATTCGATTTTTTTTTCGATTTCTAAAGGGGCAACCAAGGGTAACCGAAAAATTTTTTGTCTTCGATTTTGCTGAAAAGTTGTATATAGGGGTTTTCTTGGTCGCGGAACACGAATCTGAAGTCAGGTTTTCGATTCTGCTTTTCGTTAGCTCAGCATAAGCTTACCTACAACTGAAGCTTACAACTTTAGCTTATATCAAGCTAACGAAAAGCTGAATCAAAAAACGGACTTCAGATTCGTGTTCTGCGGCCCAGAAAACCCCTATATACAGCTTTTCAGCAAAATCGAAGACAAAAAATTTTTCGGTTACCCTTGGTCCCCCCTTAGAAATCGAAAAAATCGAAAAAAATCGAATTTCGCGAAATCGAAAAATTTTGCGATATTTGAACTCAGCGTGGTCCAAAACATACCCACACCAAATTTCAGCTCATTTGGTTGAGTTTTAAGAACTTTGAGTGGTGGGGGGGTAATCTGGAAAAGACCCCAAAACTAGTTCTGTGAGGTCACTTTCCTCACAAAACCCGAAATGATTGCAAACTCCATGTTATATTGCTATTTTAAAAGTTTTTCAGTAGCCCATTTTAGTTTCAGTTTCAGTTTCAGTTTCAGTCGGCAACCTAAACTACTTTCGGTTTCAGTTTCAGTTTCAGTCGGATACCAAAAATAATTTCAGTTTCAGTTTCAGTTTCAGTCGTCATCCCAAAATAATTTCAGTTTTAGTTTCAGTTTCAGTCGTCATCCCAAATTAATTTCAGTTTCAGTTCCAGTTTCAGTCGGTGACTCAAAATAGTTTCAGTTTCAGTTTCAGTCGGCAAGGCAAAATAGTTTCAGTTTCAGTCCGAGTATTAAAATAGTTTCAGTTAAAGGAAATCATAGCAAAAAAATTAAAATTTCAGTTTCCAAATGTATTTGGTATTTAAAATTGTTGAAGCGCAGTCTTATTTTTGTATCAAAGCTTCTATATTAGTTATAAATAAAACTTCATCTCATAATATTTTACTTGCAATGCCTTGGTTATACAATCATTTTCTTGGTAAAGTCAAATAAAATATAAGATCCGCTGTGAAATAATTGCTTGCTTTGCTGCATTGACTTTCTTTTTAATTAATTATCTAAAACAGCTTTGGTGATTTGCTTTAAAGCATAACATCCCTCCAAAATGTATATAATGGTTTTGAGGAAAATAATGGTTCATTGATGTAACTGAATGCTTTGCCTCTAAGGCCGTAGATTGTAGAGGTGCCACAGCCACGTAAGCTTTATTTGATAAGCTGACAGTAAATGATCTAAAAGTAATACTGCTATCTAATATATAATATGGTGGCTAAAACTGGACGCATACATTCAATCTTTCGCAAGAAAAACTATTACGGGAAAACTTGCAATAGCCTTTTCAAGGAACATAAGCCAACGCAGAGACTGAATTGACGTTTCTTACGCAGAGACTGAAACTATAGTCTGACCAAAAATTCTTGGAACCGAAATGTGAGCGGCTGTCCTGAGTTATCATTTGAAGGTAGCCTATACAATGTATATATTTTTCGAATCCTCAGGAACCCGAGATTTTGAAAAGCCGAAAAATTCCGAAATTCCGGATTTCATTCACGGAAAATTTAAAATTTTCAGGTTTTCGCCAAATTTTTATCGCAATCAAAATTTGGTTCTCACAGTCGAATAGAGCTGGTCCCGCCACACATTTTTGCTCTTAGAAGCTTTTCACGAAAATGCACCCAATTTCCGGAATTCCGGGTTTTCTAAATTACCGGATTTTAAAAATTTCCTCCAATACCCTCAAGATGGGTATCATTCGAAAGCTCTTATCGAGCTGAACAACTTTTGTAATAGAACGAACTCGTGAAAATGCACTCAATTCCCGGAATTCGCGAAAACCGGATTTTCCGGATTTTAAAAAGTATCTCCAATACCCACAATATGGGTATCATTCGAGAGCTCTTGATGAGCTGAACAAATCTTGTAATAGAACCAATGTCTGAAAATGCACCTAAATCCTGGAATTCTTCGTGAATTCCGAGAACTGGGCTCATTTCTGCAAGTTGGTTCTATTACAAGATTTGTTCAGCTCATCAAGAGCTCTCGAATGATACTCATATTGTGGGTATTGGAGAAAATTTTTAAAATCCGGAAAATCCGGTTTTCGCGAATTCCGGAAATTGAGTGCATTTTTACGAGTTCGTTCTATTACAAAAGTTGTTCAGCCCGATAAGAGCTTTCGAATGATACCCATCTTGTGGGTATTGGATGAAATTTTTAAAATCCGGTAATTTAGAAAACCCGGAATTCCGGAAATTGGGTGTATTTTCGTGAAAAGCTTCTAAGAGCAAAATTGTGTAGCAGGACCATCTCTAATCGACTGTGGGAACCAAATTTTGATTGCGATAAAAATTGGGCGAAAAACCAAAAATTTTAAATTTTCCGTGAATGAATTCCGGAATTTCGCATTTTTTCGAATTTTCGAAATCTCGGGTTCCTGAGGATTCGAAAAATATAGACATTATATAGGCTACCTTCAAATGATAACTCAGGACAGCCGCTCACGTTTCGGTTCCAAGAATTTTTGGTCAGACTTTAGTTTCAGTCTCAGCACGAACTGAAACCTGTTTCAGTTCCAGCGAGCAAGAAAAGCTTCCGGTTTACGCTGGGACTGAAATGGTTTCAGATTATACTAGTTTCAGTTTCAGTTTCAGTTTCAGTCCTAGAATTGGGATAGTTTCAGTTTCAGTTCCAGTTTCAGTTCAGTTTCGAATATAGTTTCAGTTTCAGTTTCAGTTTCAGTCGGACAGCTTAAATCTTTTCAGTTTCAGTTTCAGTTTCAGTCCACTTTCCCAAATACTTTCAGTTTCAGTTTCAGTTTCAGTGACTGAAACTGAAACATGTAGAGACTGAAACCTAGTTTCAGTTTCAGTTTCAGTGACTGAAACATCACTACCCAAAACTAGTTCTGTGAGGTCACTTTCCTCACAAAACCCGAAATGATTACAAACTCAATATTATACTGCTATTTTAAAAGTTTATTGATCTCTTATAATTCCATTACTTCCTGATTTTCAATGAGACTTTTCAACAATAAATTTCCATCAATTCAAATTCTTAAAGAATGTTTTTACTGGTACCAAAATTTCAAATTACTGCTTTAGTTATTTAATTTACTGAAATATTAAGCATTCGGTATATCAAGGAAAGAACCAATTGAATTTATATATAAATAAAATATATAAACAAAATTTTATTTAAATTGTTGTATAAATTTTGACGGAATGTCAAGTAAGTGTACATTGTACAGTATATAGTCAAATGCTTAAAATAATATGTGTTTAAATTATTAACTAAACTTAGTTGGGAAAATGAACTTTTCGAACTTCGAATTTTAAAAATGGTGAACTTAAAAGTGTTTATACATTTTTATACCGGTTGAATACTGAATACTGAATCGATCACTGGCGGGGTATCTGTCGACACCCGACTACGACGTACGTTAGTTTACTTTAAGTACATAGATACCCAACCAGTAGAGTAACCTATATAAAAATGTATTTTCTGAACCATCATGGCATGAACTTTCCTTTGGTTGAAAATGAAATTTGAAAAAATTAAAACTCCTCAAAAGAAGCCGATTTTCTAAGTTTTGAAAGATCGGTAGATGCCAGGCACTAGCCGCTCGTTGAAAAATTAGCCCATGTCCCAAACATATTGTATTCAAAACTATTTTCGTCAGGAATTGCAATAGTTATTCAACTTTTTCGATTTTCAAAATCGTTTGATCTTTACTTGGCTATTACGCACGACTCACTCAATGGAAAATTTTTTCCAATTCAAGATTTTTCGAGGACCGCTTATGTGTCAGCTTTCATGTGATTTAAGTGGGTTTTCAAAAATTTGAAAATCGATTTTTCGAGAAATGTTCCACTTTTTGCCCCAAAATTTCAACAATGCGAATCCAGCGAAAGTTAGTAAAAATAGGATAATCATAATATTTAATCCGAGCTCAGTCCAACGCTATTAAGTTTTCGTGGCTACGACTTATATTGCCCTCGCAACGAATTTTTAATCAATTTCCGCTTTTAGCTGGTTTTTTGGCTAGTTTACAACATTTTCGGCAAATCAATGCTACATAGCATAACTTGTCAGAAATCAGCTGATAGCAGGGAAATTGTTAAAAAAATGTGCCGGGGCAATATAAGATAAACGTAGCTATGAAAAACTTTATATCTTTGGATTGAGCTCAGATTACACTTTATGATTATGCTATTTTTACTCACTTTTGTTGGATTCACATTGCCGAAATTTTGGGTCAAAAGTCGGCATTTTTTGAAAAAAATTCATTTTCAAATTTTGAAAAACCACATAAGTCACATGAAAGCTGACACGTGCGGTCCTGGAAATCTGGTAGAAAATTTTTCCATTGAAGTGAGTCACGAGTAGCTAGCCAGTCAAAAAGTTGGAAAAGCGGCCCGATGATTGAAAGTTGACCCTAATTATATTAGAACGATTAAACAAAAATTTCCGGGGTCGGCAGGACTTCAAATTTGATAGTCGAATGGCTGTATGCTTCGTTTCTTGTGCCAGGTTCAAACTTTGTTACAAATCGTACTCAAAGTTTTTGGAGAAAACAGCAAGTATTCATAAATCCTCTAATATATAAGATAGATATATAAGACCCCCAATGTTGAACTAAGTTGTCTGGCAGATAAGTTAAACGTTGGGGCTGGGCTGGGCCTCCCAGGGATTCCCCCCCCCCCCCCAGATGCTAACTTTGGTCCGGGCTTTACCCACCAGGTCTTGGTCCGGGTCTATGTTTTACCAAGCCCCTATCTACATGATTGTTGCAAGCGGTAAGTACCTACTCCAAGCTGAAACTTTGGAAACAGAGCCTCATAGCAACGTTTAAATAGGCATTACCCATAAAACTACCGTAAGTCACTTACCCAAAGATTTCAAGGCTTGTCGCCAGTCTCGATTAACAGAATCACCGTATCAAAGAAAGCTGAAGGCAAAATGGAGAGTTTGAAAGCTTGGGATAAAAGGGGAGACAAGGTAACACTTGTAACCCAAAACCACACCTGTCATAAAGCAGAGAATTAGAATCTGGTAGTCGTCACAGATTTTGCTTATTTGCTCACAAATCCATAAGTAATGTGAACTAATGCACCAGGAGTTGGACAGGGTCAAATATTGACACAATCATTATAGGTAGGACTCCCAAAGGACAATATTTTTGATTTAGAATTCCATTTAGCCACTAGACTTCTATCAAAAGCCAGATTTGTTTAAGGTTAGAGTTGAAACAAGGTAGCAGCTTACATTATGGTAGAAATAAACAACAGGGGGTGGACTGTTAACAAGCAATGGATGTGCTTTTCTCGCTCGGCTTTTCGATTCACTTTGATTAAATTGTTATTTAAAATTTGGTAAACTTCAAGTTTTCGGTTTGAAAAATTTAAATATCTCTGCAAATAGTAATTTGTAACTAGACACTATTGTTATATTGTTAGTGGCCTTGTTTTTCAGTAATTGGTAAGGCAATATTAGTAAGCTTATACTAGCAAATCCATTGAATTAAATAAATAGTAGTTGACATTTAAGTAACCCTCTTTAATAGTCCGAAGAGGAAATTAGTTGAAAAATTTGTACCAGATTGACTGAAGACGACGTTTTTTGTTTCACATAACTATAATATTTCAGAAATGTCACAGGTAAATGAAGAGACTTAACATGGGGTCTTGTCTCGATTACCCCCCCCCCACCGTCACCGTTCAAATCCTTAAAAAATAACCAATTGAGCTAAATTAATTTTAGTATGAGTATGTTTTCGACTACCCTGAGTACAAATGTCACAAAACTTTTCGATTTTGTGAAATTCGCTTTTTTTCGATTTCTAAAAATGGACCAAGGGAAACCGAAAAATATTTTGTCTTGATTTTGCTGAAAAGTGTATGCAAGAGTTTTAGGTTTCGTAGGACACGAATCTGAAGTCCGTTTTTTGATTCAGCTTTTCGTTAGCTCAGTATAAGCTAAAGATTTAAGCTTAAATTTTTAGCTTTATACTGAGCTAACGAAAAGCTGAAACGAAAAACGGACTTCTTCGTGTTCTACGACCTAGAAAACCCTCCTACTAAACCGGTGAAGAGGGAAGGGAAGGAGACAAGACCCTTAACCTGAAACCAAAGGTCAAGGATCTCTTGCGTTTTCCCCCTCACAACCCTAAGTTTTGATTTTTCGACCAATGACTTTGAAATTTTGTATGGTGGCATACTGAAGGCAAATAAATTCAAAAATTTAAAAGACTTAAGTTGGTGAGGGAAAACCCAGGGGATCAAAATTGAATTAATTTTAATTTGAATTCACCAGCCAGGAAGGGTAAGGGGTAAGAGATCCAAATTCCAAACCTAAATCTAGATTCGCACGTTTTTAGCTGACAGCCTCAAAATTTATTTACAAAATTGCTTCTAATACACCCTCTTCTCATTTGTAGGGAAAAACAGTGTGTTGGGATCCTATTCATCATATTCAACCCAGGACGTGAGGTTGTGTTACCCTAAAAATGCCAGTCTTCCTGGTTTTAAACTTTTTCAGTTTAAAATCAACAGTTTATATTTTGTTTTGTTTCAACGTTAGGTCGGCATTAAAATTACAAGGTTTTCAAAAATGTATTGGGTGTTTTTAAACCAATCCTAAAACCATGAATTGTTATCATTTTAAGTTATTAATTATGATGCAATCTTTTAAGAGAGGAATGGCCGGCTTCCTCAATTTTCGTAGTCTATAATTAATCATGTATTTAGTTTATTATCTTAATCTTTGTTAGTAATAATTGCCAAGCAATTATTACTCACAGGCTTTCTCCAAATATCTTACAAAGTTTTTCATCAAACTAACGAAGTCCAGTTTTTACAAAATTAATTTTATAAGCAATTCTAAAGAATGCAAAAGCCAAATTCGAGCAATTAAACAAAGTTTAATAGTTTAGGAATCAAATACAGCCCCAAAATTGTTTCCAACATTGTATAATTCAACAATTCCTATTCAGAAACACCTATTATTCTAACAACTTTCAAGTTCAGTAGTATATTAATTGAGCTGATCAAATGTCTGTAGGTAACGTAAACCGTAGAATTGGGATAATCCAGAACATGAAGATTCAGTAAAGCAGAATATTTGTTGTTACTTTTGGTGGTAACTTGGTAAACTGCCGATTACGTCAAATCTTGTATCAATAACCAAAATTGAGATTCTGTTAACTTCATGGATTATTCTAATATTTGGCAGCAAGTCAACTCCCATCTGGTGCATGGGGTTAATACCGGTAGAACTGCCCCCCACAACTCCCATATTAAACAGGCAAATTGAATAAATGTATAATTGTCTAGCTATACGCTGAATGGTTGTTGACCCGAAAAGAATGAGGTTAATAGACAGCATGAATGAATGTCCATTGTTGTATCGTCATAATATGCAAATTAGGTAGCTAATTGAGTAGGGTCACGGGGACCACCAAATAGGCAATTACTACCAGGAGGTCCTCAATTTGTCCGCGTAGGTAGCCCCGTAGTAAAGGAGCGGACGAATCGCAAACAGGTACTTCGTGCTGGTCTATTTCGCAGGTAAAGAGTGTCAATTTTCTTACATTTCACACTAAAGTTCGGAAACCTTTGTTAAAATTATGAAGTCCATAGTTAACTTCTGATCATGAATAACATCACCCTGTCATTGTATGTATTAATTAGCTAGAATTGCGTTATTCGTGCCCTCATTCGATCTCATTAACGAAATAACCAAATTCGTCCAGGTTAGCATTTTTCTGCAGTATATCATAATATTTGCTCAAACGTTTTATGTCAGCCTTTTATCACAAAGGCAAAAGTTATACGCTAATTGTTTCCTTTAAGGTGGTGATTACCTTTGGTCACATAAAGTTTGCACCATTATTACTCATTCATTACTTGGAGTTAAGAAGCCATTTTTATATCAAAATGTAGCTTGACATTTTCTCTTTTTAATGCATGCCACGAAGCTACTATTGCTTTTCTAAAATATTCTTAACACATTTTAGAAGAAGTATAATTTTGCAGAATTTTTGCAGACTCAAGTAAATTTTTTCGCGAAACATCGGTTATATCATTCGATACCTCCATCAAATAGCTGGGGACGATTTTTTATTTATTGTGAAATCGCTCTTCGTTATAGAGACATAAGCTGAAATGTGTGCGTAACCTGTATTTTGCCTACATTTTCCAAATTTGCCAAGCGATTACTTTAGCTAGAAAGCAGCAATCGGGGCAACTAAAAAATCGTCCCTGGGTATATTTGTGCTGAGCACATTTGTTCAGTAGCAGCCCTCCAGCTTGCATGGTGAATGCTCCACAATCTTTGGCATAAAGTTGATCGTGTTTTTGCAAAAACTACATTTTTTATGATAGCAGCCTACAGGATAGCAGTTGGCAGACGAGCATGCGTCGGATCATTTGTCCCTGTGAGACCTTCAGATCGATGCCCTTAGTTTGATTTTACGGCTTGCGTAGTTCAAGAAAGGTTGGATTATTTGATTTCTGCAAAAATGACAAGTTTTCGACCCCAAAACAAGAAAATCGTCTGTATCTCACTATAGAGAAAAGCTAGAAAGGTGCTTCAAAAAGCAAAAATGTAGAGCTCAATGAGATCATTCGAATGAATATAGTCACAACTGTTTAGCATCTGCCAAACGTTCAGAAATTTGGAAAAACCACTCTGACTGGAAATCTCGAATTTTTGAATCGGGATTGCGCGGAGGGTGTTAGAACGCTAAAAGAACTTATTTCGGAAAGTTTCATCAAATTTCATCTTGATTTACGCCGCCAAATAACAATATGTGCCCAAAAGGAATCACCACCTTAAAGTCCAATATTGCAGAAATCACGTTGAACAATTGTTCTTGCCCTCACTCGTCCTCGCGAACGGGGCAACTAATTTCACTTTAGTTTGTATTTTTATGAAGTACGTCGTAACCACTGTTCAAACTTTTTATGTCAGCGCGGCACCTAAAAGGTAAACATTTCACGTTAACTATTTCTCGTCTAACGCAATGTTAATGAAATGAGGCTGATGGGATCACTTGCTGGCCGTTAGAGCGACCAGAAGGGTTCCATCCGTAGTTTGGCCATTATCCATGTTGGTTGTTCCTTCATTCTCGCCCTGACCAAGCTGGTCCCATTTGAAAGAACACACCAGATATTGGCGTTCCCGACGAAAAAAAAACCCAGGCAGCAAATTCATGCTTCTCAGTTTTACTGTCCTGCGTCGGCTCTGGTAATCGTCGCCACGTAAACCGCGACCTGGTTATCATAAATAATGTTCAGCACCATAACAGGCAAAAGTTCATCCTGGAAGAGGAAAATCCATCACCAGATGTACGTATGGGGCATCACCGGGACGACAGAGGTGTAAACCTCGCCGGTAGGATGGCATAGACAGCTGGGGGAACACGAAGACGGTTCCTCGCCCCTTTGCGTTCCGTGATGAAGCCGGTGTAAACCGTTGCCTGATGTTCAGTAGAAGAATGAATCCAATCAATCCAATAAGTCCTGAAGAACCACCGACTTCATACGCTTCCATCCGCCCCGACGATGACCAACACCAAAGTGGCCACCAGAGTTGCCCAAAAATAAAGCCTGATTGTTCGTGGTCCGAAGCCCCGAACAAAACAGTGGCTGAACCAGCAATAGATAAATAGTCACGGTTTCGGCAAACGAATAACCTCTGTTTTGATGGGCGGGGTTCGCTGTACCCGGGGTAATTAGTCTGTTCGTTGCAATGGAATCAAATGATGGGACATTTGTTGAGACGGAGGGTCCACGAACGAGGACCCACAGTTGGGTTTGATGAGGGGGTGCCCGACCGGCCGGCTGTAGTATACCCGTCCATTGGCCACCGGATTCTGATGGGTCCCAAGAAAACGGGGATCACCCAACAGATTCCAGTTCATATAAATGTTCAATTTGGCGCCCCGGAGACCGGAAAAATAGTCCAGGTCCAAAACCGATATCCCACCGGTTGGGGGGACTGACCACAGGAAATCGGTAAAACAGCCCCAATCATGGGCCTGATCGTTCACCACCAGGTTTCAGTTCGGAATCGGCAAGGGCCATTCCACATCCCCCATAAGAAAGGCTAAGCTGACCTGACCGGGTAACCAGGTCGCGTCGAAATACACGTGTGGTGACTCAACCAGATTTGCCGGATTTCCAGTCGGTAGCACAACCGCGTGCACCGGGGCTGTAAAGCCCGTGCCCATTTCTTCTGATCCAGCTGATGAACAAGGCCAATCCAGATGTTCTGTTTTCCTGCAGTTTCTGATCAACCGAGGCCGAATGGGCCAATACAAAGATGGCCGGTAACGACCCTGATCATAGGTGGCCACTCGGATCACCTAGTGATTTGAGGATCGACACCAGGACAAAATGACGAGTAGACAGGCAACCCATGCAGCTTTGGGTCAAACACCCGTGGGCTTTGCCTTCGTAGTACGACAGTAGGCGAATGGCCTTTTCCTGCAGCCGCAAGGACGTACTGCGCTTCTTCATGCTTCACTCACCAATCGCTTCTTCTAAGGATCCCAATTGTGATTTTTTCGTCCAAAAATCTCAGAATCGGCAATCCTGATTGTTGGTGGGCCATGGTGGAGGTAACTCAAACAGATATTCAGAAAAGACCAAAATCTGAAGTTATTGACAAAAATACACAGCTGTTTGTACGTACGTACCCCAACATTTGTTAAAAAATACCTACATTGGTGGAAAAAATAACAAAATTGAGTAATATGTTGTATGAGATAGAAAAGAACCTAGAGTGCCTGAAAAAGAAAATAGCATTAGGGCATAGGACATAATTGAGAAAGTTACAGTTAAAACAATGAAAAAGTTATTGAAGTGAACCTATAATTTTTATTGTTAACCTAACTCAAATCCCCAAAAATGTCCCTAATTCCTATATAAGTTTGTTGGCCCCACTAAGTCACGTATACCACTCACACAAATATTTGTGCTTGCGCACTGCACAAACACACCACAGCCTAAAAATGTGCACTAAGGTGAATAAATACGTATAGCCGTAAGGCTGGTGGTGATAAACAGGTCCCCGAAAGAAAAATCGATGAGTTGTACGTAGATAGACAGGCAGGAAAAGACCAAGTAATTGGTCTGTAGGCAGCTGGAAATAGCACCAAAGGCAGGAGATTAGGATCAGTATGCGTAGGCGAATGGAAATTTCACCTGTAAAGGTAAATGCTTTACCGGACAGGGAAAAAATCCACGATTGAAAAAATAGGGAGAAGACCAGCTTCGACCAGTTTTCCACCTGGCAGACTAATGTAGCGCAGCCGGTGTAAACCGTTCCAATTTCAGATTCGTATACCAACTGGCTACCCGACAAGTAATTGTCGGGGGCGCTGCCACACAATAGATAACGCTCCTGGCCGTCAGGAACCAGGCAGGGGAAGTCTAGCCAAATAGTTGTAGTTGCTGATCCAACCTACCTAAGCTAACCAGCTAAACCTAAATACTAATGTACAAACACAGTTAAATAAATGATTTAATAAACAGTTTTTAGTACGTACATAAGTGGGCGTAAGCCCTTACAGACAGTCAAACCAAGTTATACAATACATAAGAACAAACATTCACACATACATAGCAATTCCCTAGCTAACATCACACAACTATTAATAACTACGGACATAACTACAAAAATAAACCTAACAATCTTAATTCTAGTCATAACTACCATGTAATTTCTTAGCTACCATTACGTATGCATATTTTTTGATATTAATTCGTTAATTTTAAAAAAGCTTTTGAGAAGATTTCATTGCAGGTTTTAGGGCTGTAAAACCTGGCTTTTAACACGGAACTTTAGAAAATTTTGTAACATTTTATAAAATTTTTTGCGAGAATTTCGAGAAAGCCATTATTACTAAATAAAAACCTATTATTTCATTATTAGTTCAATTACTGGGGAAGCCGCTCATCCCGCTCGAAACTCTTGATTATTAATTATTAAAAGCGAAGGCTAAACACTTTTGGAAATCAATTTTAAATCACGTTTGGTTTTTGACAACCTATTAATTTAGAAACCGACCTAAAGCTAGAATGAAATTATTATTACTATTATTAGCTAGAATTCTAAACAGCAGTTTTTTGGGGTTAACAAAGCCGTGGATGAACGATATGGCCGGCAAGGCAACTCCTAGTTGCCGGCTGTGAGGTGAATGACTCTACTGTAGTGTAAGGAGTAATATATGCAAATTACCCCCTGTTGTGTCATGTTAGTGTATTTACTTCCGTGTCTGGTTTCTGTTCCCTTTGGCAGCTTACCTGCCTGTATTGATTGCAATTATCATAGGTGTTTGTCAGCCATTCGCTGGCTGGTGTATTGGCGGCGCTGTATGTCTCTCTAAGCCCCGCCTACTTGGGGGTCTTCCTTCAAACTTCTAAAATTCATCAGTCGTCTACTTTTCTATCTGCTGAGCGGTGTTCTCTAAGGGCTCTCCGGGCTCTCCCTTATAACAGCTTACCTGTTTTGGTGGGTCCCTCTTAGTTCCACCTACTCTCCATCTAATGGTAACTGTTCAGGTATGTTTGAATGTTTGTTCTTATGTATTGTATAACTGGGTTTGACTGTCTGTAAGGGCTTACGCCCACGTATGTACGTACTAAAAACTGTTTATTAAATCATTTATTTAACTGTGTTTGTACATTAGTATTTAGGTTTAGCTGGTTAGCTTAGGTAGGTTGGATCAGCAACTACAACTATTTGGCTAGACTTCCCCTGCCTGGTTCCTGACGGCCAGGAGCGTTATCTATTGTGTGGCAGCGCCCCCGACAATTACTTGTCGGGTAGCCAGTTGGTCTACGAATCTGAAATTGGAACGGTTTACACCGGCTGCGCTACATTAGTCTGCCAGGGTGAAAACTGGTCGAAGCTGGTCTTCTCCCTATTTTTCAATCGTGTGGATTTTTTCCTGTCCGGTAAAGCATTTACCTTTACAGGTGAAATTTCCATTCGCCTACGCATACTGATCCTAATCTCCTGCCTTTGGTGCTATTTCCAGCTGCCTACAGACCAATTACTTGGTCTTTTCCTGCCTGTCTATCTACGTACAACTCATCGATTTTTCTTTCGGGGACCTGTTTATCACCACCAGCCTTACGGCTATACGTATTTATTCACCTTAGTGCACATTTTTAGGCTGTGGTGTGTTTGTGCAGTACGTATGTACAAATATTTGTGTGAGTGGTATACGTGACTTAGTGGGGCCACCAAACTGAGATAGGAATTAGGGACATTTTTGGGGATTTGAGTTAGGTTAACAATAAAAATTATAGGTTCACTTCAATAACTTTTTCATTGTTTTAACTGTAACTTTCTCAATTATGTCCTATGCCCTAATGCTATTTTCTCTTTCAGGCACTCTAGGTTCTTTTCTATCTCATACAATATATTACTCAATTTTGTTATTTTTTCCACCAATGTAGGTATTTTTTAACAAATTTTGGGATACGTACGTACAAACAACTGTGTATTTTTGTCAATAATTTCATATTTTGGTTTTTTCTGAATATCTGTTGGAGTTACCTCCACCATGGTCCACCAACAGTCGGGATGGCCGATTCTGATTTTTTGGGCGAAAAAATCACAATTGGGATCCTTAGAAGAAGCGATTGGTGAGTGAAGCATGAAGAAGCGCAGTACGTCCTTGCGGCTGCAGGAAAAGGCCATTCGCCTACTGTCGTACTACGAAGGCAAAGCCCACGGGTGTTTGACCCAAAGCTGCATGGGTTGCCTGTCTACTCGTCATTTTGTCCTGGTGTCGATCCTCAAATCACTAGGTGATCCGAGTGGCCACCTATGATCAGGGTCGTTACCGGCCATCTTTGTATTGGCCCATTCGGCCTCGGTTGATCAGAAACTGCAGGAAAACAGAACATCTGGATTGGCCTTGTTCATCAGCTGGATCAGAAGAAATCGGCACCGGCTTTACAGCCCACGTGCAAGCCGATGAGCTACCGACTGGAAATCCGGCAAATCTGGTTGAGTCACCACACCTGTAATTAGAAGCGACCTGGTTACCCGGTCAGGTCAGCTTAGCCTTTCTTATGGGGGATGTGGAATGGCCCTTGCCGATTCCGAACTGAAACCTGGTGGTGAACGATCAGGCCCATGATTGGGGCTGTTTTACCGATTTCCTGTGGTCAGTCACCCCAACCGCTGGGATATCGGTTTTGGACCTGGACTATTTTTCCGGTCTCCGGGGCGCCAAATTGAACATTTATATGAACTGGACTCTGATGGGTGATCACCGTATACTTGGGACCCATCAGAATCCGGTGGCCAATGGACGGTTATACTACAGCCGGCCGGTCGGGCACCCCCACATCAAACCCAACTGTGGGTCCTCGTTCGTGTACCCTCCGTCTCAACAAATGTCCCATCATTTGATTCCATTGCAACGAACAGACTAATTACCCCGGGTACAGCGAACCCCGCCCATCAAAACAGAGGTTATTCGTTTGCCGAAACCGTGACTATTTATCTATTGCTGGTTCAGCCACCGTTTTGTTCGGGGCTTCGGACCACGAACAATCAGGCTTTATTTTTGGGCAACTCTGGTGGCCACTTTGGTGTTGGTCATCGTCGGGGCGGATGGAAGCGTATGAAGTCGGTGGTTCTTCAGGACTTATTGGATTGATTGGATTCATTCTTCTACTGAACATCAGGCAACGGTTTACACCGGCTTCATCACGGAACGCAAAGGGGCGAGGAACCGTCTTCGTGTTCCCCCAGCTGTCTATGCCATCCTACCGGCGAGGTTTACACCTCTGTCGTCCCGGTGATGCCCCATACGTACATCTGGTGATGGATTTTCCTCTTCCAGGATGAACTTTTGCCTGTTATGGTGCTGAACATTATTTATGATAACCAGGTCGCGGTTTACGTGGCGACGATTACCAGAGCCGACGCAGGACAGTAAAACTGAGAAGCATGAATTTGCTGCCTGGGTTTTTTTTCGTCGGGAACGCCAATATCTGGTGTGTTCTTTCAAATGGGACCAGCTTGGTCAGGGCGAGAATGAAGGAACAACCAACATGGATAATGGCCAAACTACGGATGGAACCCTTCTGGTCGCTCTAACGGCCAGCAAGTGATCCCATCAGCCTCATTTCATTAACATTGCGTTAGACGAGAAATAGTTAACGTGAAATGTTTACCTTTTAGGTGCCGCGCTGACATAAAAAGTTTGAACAGTGGTTACGACGTACTTCATAAAAATACAAACTAAAGTGAAATTAGTTGCCCCGTTCGCGAGGACGAGTGAGGGCAAGAACAATTGTTCAACGTGATTTCTGCAATATTGGACTTTAAGGTGGTGATTCCTTTTGGGCACATATTGTTATTTGGCGGCGTAAATCAAGATGAAATTTGATGAAACTTTCCGAAATAAGTTCTTTTAGCGTTCTAACACCCTCCGCGCAATCCCGATTCAAAAATTCGAGATTTCCAGTCAGAGTGGTTTTTCCAAATTTCTGAACGTTTGGCAGATGCTAAACAGTTGTGACTATATTCATTCGAATGATCTCATTGAGCTCTACATTTTTGCTTTTTGAAGCACCTTTCTAGCTTTTCTCTATAGTGAGATACAGACGATTTTCTTGTTTTGGGGTCGAAAACTTGTCATTTTTGCAGAAATCAAATAATCCAACCTTTCTTGAACTACGCAAGCCGTAAAATCAAACTAAGGGCATCGATCTGAAGGTCTCACAGGGACAAATGATCCGACGCATGCTCGTCTGCTAACTGCTATCCTGTAGGCTGCTATCATAAAAAATGTAGTTTTTGGCAAACACGATCGACTGTATCCCAAAGAATGCCATCAGGAGCATTCACCATGCAAGCTCGGAGGGCTGCTACTGAACAAATGTGCTCAGCACAAATATACCCAGGGACGATTTTTTAGTTGCCCCGATTGCTGCTTTCTAGCTAAAGTAATCGCTTGGCAAATTTGGAAAATGTAGGCAAAATACAGGTTACGCACACATTTCAGCTTATGTCTCTATAACGAAGAGCGATTTCACAATAAAATAAAAAATCGTCCCCAGCTATTTGATGGAGGTATCGAATGATATAACCGATGTTTCGCGAAAAAATTTACTTGAGTCTGCAAAAATTCTGCAAAATTATACTTCTTCTAAAATGTGTTAAGAATATTTTAGAAAAGCAATAGTAGCTTCGTGGCATGCATTAAAAAGAGAAAATGTCAAGCTTCATTTTGATATAAAAATGGCTTCTTAACTCCAAGTAATGAATGAGTAATCACGGTGCAATCTTTATGTGACCAAAGGTAATCACCACCTTAAAGGAAACAATTAGCGTATAACTTTTGCCTTTGTGATAAAAGGCTGACATAAAACGTTTGAGCAAATATTATGATATACTGCAGAAAAATGCTAACCTGGACGAATTTGGTTATTTCGTTAATGAGATCGAATGAGGGCACGAATAACGCAATTCTAGCTAATTAATACATACAATGACAGGGTGATGTTATTCATGATCAGAAGTTAACTATGGACTTCATAATTTTAACAAAGGTTTCCGAACTTTAGTGTGAAATGTAAGAAAATTGACACTCTTTACCTGCGAAATAGACCAGCACGAAGTACCTGTTTGCGATTCGTCCGCTCCTTTACTACGGGGCTACCTACGCGGATAAAATTGAGGACCTCCTGGTAGTAATTGCCTATTTGGTGGTCCCCGTGACCCTACTCAATTAGCTACCTAATTTGCATATTATGACGATACAACAATGGACATTCATTCATGCTGTCTATTAGCCTCATTCTTTTCGGGTCAACAACCATTCAGCGTATAGCTAGACAATTATACATTTATTCAATTTGCCTGTTTAATATGGGAGTTGTGGGGGGCAGTTCTACCGGTATTAACCCCATGCACCAGATGGGAGGTTAGCTTGCTGCCAAATATTAAGAATAATCCATGAAGTTAACAGAATCTCAATTTTGGTTATTGATACAAGATTTGACTACGTAATCGGCAGTTTACCAAGTTACCACCAAAAGTAACAACAAATATTCTGCTTTCCTGAATCTTCATGTTCTGGATTATCCCAATTCTACGGTTTACGTTACCTACAGACATTTGATCAGCTCAATTAATATACTACTGAACTTGAAAGTTGTTAGAATAATAGGTGTTTCTGAATAGGAATTGTTGAATTATACAATGTTGGAAACAATTTTGGGGCTGTATTTGATTCCTAAACTACTAAACTTTGTTGTGCTCGAATTTTGCTTTTGCAATTCTTTAAAATCGCTGGTAAAAGAAATTTTGTGAAAAACTGAACTTTGCAAGTTTGGTAAAAAACTTTGTAAGAAGTTTGGAGAAAGCCAGTGAGTAATAATTGTTCGGCAATTATTACTAACAACAAAGAATAATTACTAGACTAAATACACGATTAAATTATGGACTACGAAAAATGAGGAAGCCGGCTATTCCTCTTAAAAGATTGCTTGATAATAAATGATAATAAATGCTTGATAATAAAACTAATGGTTTTAGGGTTGATTTTAAAACACCCTATACATTTTTGATACCTAGTCATTTTAATGCAGACCTAACGCTGAAATGAAACAAAACATAAACTGTTGATTTTAAACTGAAAAAGTTTAAAACCAGGAAGACTGGCATTTTTTAGGGTAACACAGCCTCACGTCCTGGGTTGAATATGATGAATAGGATCCCAACACACTGTTTTTCCCTACAAATGAGAAGAGGGTGTATTAGAAGCAATTTTGTAAATAGAGTACGAGGCTGTCAGCTAAAAACGTGCGAATCTAGATTTAGGTTTGGAATTTGGATCTACTTACCCCTTACCCTTCCTGGCTGGTGAATTCAAATTAAAATTAATTCAATTTTGATCCCCTGGGTTTTCGCCTCACCAACTTAAGTCTTTTAGAATTTTTGAATTTATTTGCCTTCAGTATGCCACCATACAAAATTACAAAGTTATTGGTCGAAAAATCAAAACTTAGGGTTGTGAGGGGGAAAACGCAAAGAGATCCTTGACCTTTGGTTCCAGGTTAAGGGTCTTGTC
>JASAND010018282.1:0-17783 GCA_030248195.1 Trissonchulus latispiculum
GCGATATGCCCACTGAAACGAGCGTAGTCGATTTACTATACATATATGCCCCCGACCAAAACGCCGAAAAACGCTGTTTTAGGCCGTTTGACCAGTGGTCAATAGGGATCCTTGGCCGTAGAGACCAGTGGTCACTTCCGTCGGTTTCGGCAGTATGCACATTGAAACGAGCGTAGTCGATTTACTATATATGCCCCCGATCAAAAACGCCGAAAAACGCAGTTTTAGGCCGTTTGACCAGTGGTCAACAGGCCCCATAGGCTGTAGTGACCAGTGGTCACTTCCGTCGGTTTCGGCAATATGCCCATTGAAACGAGCGTAGTCGATTTACTATTATATGCCCCCGACCAAAAACGCCGAAAAACGCAGTTTTAGGCCGTTTGACCAGTGGTCAATAGGTCCCATAGGCTGTAGTGACCAGTGGTCACTTCCGTCGGTTTCGGCAATATGCCCATTGAAACAAGCGTAGTCGATTTACTATATGCCCCCGACCAAAATGCCGAAAAACGCAGTTTTAGGCCGTTTGACCAGTGGTCAGTAGGCCCCATAGGCTGTAGTGACCACTGGTCACTTCCGTCGGTTTCGGCAATATGCCCATTGAAACAAGCGTAGTCGATTTACTATATGCCCCCGACCAAAATGCCGAAAAACGCAGTTTTAGGCCGTTTGACCAGTGGTCAGTAGGCCCCATAGGCTGTAGTGACCACTGGTCACTTCCGTTGGTTCCGGCAATATGCCCATTGAAACGAGCGTAGTCGATTTACTGTATATGCCCCCGACCAAAACGCCGAAAAACGCAGTTTGCGGCCGTTTGACCAGTGGTCAATAGGCCCCATAGGCTGTAGTGACCAGTGGTCACTTCCGTCGTAATCGGCGATATGCCCATTGAAACGAGCGTAGTCGATTTACTATATATGCCCCCGACCAAAACGCCGAAAAACACTGTTTTAGGCCGTTTGACCAGTGGTCAATAGGCCCCATAGGCCGTAGTGACCAGTGGTCACTTCCGTCGGTTTCGGTAATATGCCCATTGAAACGAGCGTTGTCGATTTACTATATGTCCCCGATCAAAACGCCGAACAACGCTGTTTAGAGTGAGTTTTCCCAACTTTGACCCTGGGCGAGGAACCACGGGAGCCATGCTGACCAGTGGTCACTTCGGGCGGTATCGGCAGTATGCTCATCGTTTTCAGCGACCCCGATTTACTATATATGGGCACCACCCCAAGGCCGAAAAACGCCATTTTTAGTGACTTTTAGACCATTTCTAGTAAAAGTGGGACTTAGAAACTTTTCGCCAAAACAGGCCAAAAAATGCAAAGTTTGGGCCCATCTCCTGAAAGCTAGGGAGCAAAATTAAAAAATCCCCCTCGTTACTTTATGCACCCCTACTGGTAATTTTCAACAAAAGATACTAGACCTCTCCAGCTTCTGCCCAGTTCTAGAAAAGTGTGACCAAAATTTGCGAAAAATAGCGAAAGTCCGACTTTGGGACCTTGGCACAGAGCCAAAATTGGCCAGGTGCCAAAATGACCAAAAAAAGGTAGCATGGGGGATCCTGTCTACCAACATATAATAGTAGTATAGTGCCAAAATGCCCACATCGTTCCAACACTTAGCCGTAAAATGCATTTCCAATAAGCGTTATTCACCGAGAAAAAAAAACAAACGCACGGTAACTATCGCCTAGTGCAAAAATTCGAAGTTTCGAATTCGAACCAAAAGTATGGTGGTACTTGTAGTACTACTCGAGTTGTTTACGATGGTAACCTTTTTACCACTCCCGGACCTGTAATTAGCTGGCACCAGGCCAATACGGTCTCCAGGGGGCCGCGCAGACGCCTTTATACCCATATTATGTAGGGGCGCTATCGCGCCCCTACATAATTAACTTACATTCTTTGGCCGTTTTCCAATATATCCTAGACAATTGGGAGCCCCACATTTACATGGGATCTTCAAATCTTTCTCCTCAAAATAGTCCATACAGTAATGAAATGTCAATTCTTCACCTTGAAAAAAGAAGACACACACACACTATAGGTAGACAGAAAAAATGACAGATAGACAGACTGGCAGTTTTTGGGTTTTGAAAGTGGGGGGCCTTCCGAAAAGTGGGGGGGGAGGGCGGCTAGCCCAACGTAGCTAAGAATTGAGAAAATTTCTGAAAATTTGACCTCAAAAACTTATTTTTTGATACTTTTGGGCGACCCCCAAAAAGTGGGTGGGGGCGGCTCCGAAAAGTGGAGGGCCTCCCGCCAAACCTCCCCCCCACTAAAAAATGCCAGATAGATGGACTATAGAAACAAATAGGAGAACTAAAAAATCCAATCTACCATCATATTTTATTTCCAACAATTTTTACCAAAATAAATGTATATAGAAGGGGGGGGGGGGGAAACAAATCGAGTGATCATAACCATTAATAGTTACGTACTTACCCTGTGATATATCACGAATAGCATAGAGACCAATTCGTAGATCGCCCAAAACATTCCACTTCTGCGAGACACAATTCGGCGCACAGGAATGATTCATAAAACGAAACATATTCCCTGCAAAACAAACAATAGTTCAGTCTTTTCTGAAAAAACCAGTGAAATAATGTGTACTCTCAATCATACGCCTGCGCAGCCGGGTGGTAAGTGCGGCGTCCGAATACGGACTAAGTATAAATATACCAAAATTTGTAGCGAAAAATTTGCATTTTTAAGGTTAAGACGCAAAAAATGGCTGTTTTTAAGCTTAAAATCAACTTATTGGTTGGTTCATCACCCTTTCCCACTAATCTGCTGTCATCCTTTCACAATTCACAGATAACCAAAATCATCAAAAATAAATTCAAAAAAATCCTGAAAAAATTGAGAGGGGGAAAGCGGAAGTTACAGAAACATGTGTATACAGTTTCAGAGACAAGGTACTGCAATAATGATCAGCCGCCCATTTCTTTGGAAAACTTAACCTACCTTTCGGCCCCGCATCAATAATTCTATCCTTATCCAGGGTGAGAAAGTAGACGTCCTTGTCGCCGCGAAGACACTTCTCCCGGAGGCGGGCCTTGCACTCCGCCTCTGAGATCAGCTCACCCACATATTCCCCTACCAGGTCGCCCTAGAAAACAAATAGAAAAAACTAAAAACTCAACCCCCAAAAAATAACAAACCACTATGACATGACACAGTAGAAACAATAAAAAAATCACAGAAAAAATGACTAAGATACAAACATTCTAAGCTTTGAAACGCTTTACATAGTTCTCTCTGGGTAAGAACGCTGACAGCGCCCATTGGCTCTCTCCTGTTTCAGACTACGGCTTCGGTCTTAGTGACTGCAGGCAGGCATTTTTCATTATTTCTCTATACGATTAATGCCTTGTATACTTCGTGGATCCGCCTGCTAGCCCGCGTTTACCTCATTCTCTTCACGTAAAAGGCTTTTAAACGTTACGCCAATAAAAAAGAAGATTATCCATCAAAACATTGCCCTCTTGCTGCTGCAGCTGCTGCTTACCGCGGCAATAAACTGCTCCGCCCTGAGGCCCCAACCACGACTGAGGGTTCGAAAGACAGTGACCCGGGGATAGCTCCTTTTCTGGAGGCCTTGATTCTCACACTTGGAACCGGAATGACACAGCTACAAACAGTAGACAAAATAGGAGCATTACTGCTGTACAAAAACATGTACGTATGTACAGTGCGCGCCAAAATAAATTGCCGTATCACTTACAAATTTTATGGCTGTAACTGACATTTGGATTACACGTTTTGTTTACATAAGGCAAGTTTAACACACAGATTTGTAATGACAATGTCACTGACATCAAGTCACTTTTGTTAGTGAAACGGCAATTTATTTTGACGCGTACTGTACTCTAAATTGATGAAGGAAAATGACACACGACCTGGTTTAATGAAGCCAAACGCAGGCTTTTGGAATACGTACCTATAATTAAGGGAGTTTTGAGTTTTTCCTAATTGGGTTGCATTCATCAGGAGACGACAATGAACGACCAGATACCGTTAAGTAACTAAACTAAAAAAAAGCATCACCAATATTTACAACGTATATACGTATGTGGTACCTTAGGATGACACTCAATGCAGAGATGCCTATTGATGCAGTCAGAGCGAGCACTGCAGGGATGCTCCGAGCTGGGATCACAGCTGCAGATCGGCCAGTCCGACAGCAGATCCGAGGAATAGGGTGAGGCGGCGGGGAGACGTAGAATCTCACTCATCGGTTTGTTGACCTGGAAATGAACAAAAAATTGAAAAATGAGAAAAATGAGAAAAATGAAAAAAATGAGAAAAATGAAAAATCGTTACCATCAGGAATACAGACAGTATAATTATACTGATGAGGAAATTCTTGCTTGTAAACACTGGATTAAGAGAACGAAAATTTCCCTAATTTTTTAAACACAACACGTATGTACTTACCGTTTCCCAGAATGAACTTTCCAGAGATAACCCTAGTCCCTAGCTACAGTCCTTTTCCTGATTACAGATAGGCCTCCCATCTGCAACTAAGTTTGAGCATACGAGTTGATCGGTAAAATCAAATAATTAAGAAACTTTCTTTGAAAAATACGTAAAACTTGACAATTTTCAATGATTTGAAATTTTGCTAAAAAGCTGACTCGCAAATTGCAAGTCAGCATTTTTGCAGGACTACGCCTATCTATAGATAGGCTTACAGTGTTTTTAGAATACGACTAGGGCTTATAGTGAGAGATAGGGGTATCTATAGCTAAAAATAGACCTATTGCTAGTTACAGATAGGGTTATCTGTAGCTAGAAATAGGGGTATTTGTCTTGTAGTTATATTGTATCGCATGAGCAAATAAAAAGAGTGGTATCCACTAGTGGGAAAAATGCCCTAAACGGGCATGCAATGGCTAGAATAGGGAAAGAAGGAAGGGCGGAAAAATGCCAATATATACGTATATATATATACTTAACAGTCGGCGCAGAAAATGGTAAGAAACTAGATTCAGCGCCGAATAGGGAAAGCAGTCGGCGCTGAAAATGATAGAAACTAGATTCAGCGCCGAATAGGGAATGCAGTCGGCGATGAAAAGGATAGAAACTAGACTCAGCGCCGAATAGGGAATGCAGTCGGCGATGAAAAGGATAGAAACTAGATTTAGCGCCAAATAGGGAATGCAGTCCGGTAGCGTGGAACAGGCAATTCCTCCGTCCATCCTATTCGCGTGAACTGCTCTGGAATAGTCGAGAACGTTGTATTTACTGCGTTTAAAATGAGGCAGGCTGCAACCATATCGTTCGTGTAAGCCAAGTCTGCTTTTCCAGCCAGAGTTAAAAGTGCGTTGTGGATTGTGGATCATGAAGTAACGCAGTTAAGATTAGGTGTCATGATGTGATCAAAATGTGCTGAAGCTAGCTAGCTTTATTCTTTAACATAAAGTTAAAGCCGTTTGTGTTGTCTTCTGCATAAAGTAAATAAACCGCATTGCCCATGAGTAATACTAGTTCCAGCTGAAACAACTTTGTAAGGAATTTGGAGCTGTAATTGTTTCTGTCTTAAAAGTGTCATTGATCGTTTGTGCTGGAAAAGCCGACAAAAGTATGTGCCAAAACAAAATCTTAATCTTAATTAGAACATTAAATCGCGATGGCAGAAGATAGTCTACAGTCGCGAGGCTCAACTAAGTCTAAAAGTAGATAATCCAGGAAGAGTTTCAAGTTTGCTGTTTGAGATAAAGTTGTACGAAAATGCAGCCGCTCATATCAGCATATTTTTATTCACGCGAGTAGGTATAAAACCCAGTCACAGTTAATCAAATTATCTTATCGAAGGTAACGTTGTTAGAAAAATAAACCGTTGAGCTGGACATATCGCAAATTCACGCGAATAGGATGGACGGAGGAATTGCCTGTTCCACGCTACCGGACTGCATTCCCTATTTGGCGCTAAATCTAGTTTCTATCCTTTTCATCGCCGACTGCATTCCCTATTCGGCGCTGAGTCTAGTTTCTATCCTTTTCATCGCCGACTGCATTCCCTATTCGGCGCTGAATCTAGTTTCTATCATTTTCAGCGCCGACTGCTTCTCGCTCTATTCGGCGCTGAATCTAGTTTCTTACCATTTTCTGCGCCGACTGTTAAGTATATATATATACGTATATATTGGCATTTTTCCGCCCTTCCTTCTTTCCCTATTCTAGCCATTGCATGCCCGTTTAGGGCATTTTTCCCACTAGTTTCTTGCATTTTTCCGCTTTAGCGGTTTTAAGAGGGCTTAATATATGAAATGAATAAACTGCCATAAAACGATTTGAAAAAAAAAACCAGATAGGACGTACATATATACGTACGTATATATCTATTGTAAGCACGTTTAGGGCATTTTTATCATTTGTACGGAGCACTATCTCTATATTGATGTGTGGGTGTAAGGGTTTATCTGAATAGAGAACATAGGGGTCGTCGCGGGGGGGGAAAATTTCAAAAACGCAATTGTTTCTGCATCAGAAAACGTTTACAGAGGGGCTATCGGAAAAGAGGATGACGGGGGGCCGAACTCCCACCGGGGGGAGGGGGGGGGGTCGTCGCGCTGCGTGGGGGAGGGGAAATTTAGAAAAACGGAATTGTTTCTGCACCAGAAAACGTTCACAGAGGGGCTATCGGAAAACAGCATGACGGGGGGCCGAACTCCCACCGAGGGGGGGTCGTCGCGCTGCATGGGGTTCGGATAATTTGAAGAAACGCTATTGCTTCTGCATCAGAAAAAGTTCCCAGAGGGATTATCGGAAAACAGGATGACGGGGGGCCGAACTCCCACCGGGGGGGGGGGTCGTAGCGCTGCGTGGGGTGCGGGAAATTTGAAAAACGCAATTGTTTCTGCATCAGAAAACGTTCACATAGGGATTATCGGAAAACAGGATGACGGGGGACCGAACTCCCAGGGGGGGCCCGCGCTGCGTGGGGTACGGAAAATTGGAGAAAACGCAATCGTTTCTGGACCAGAAAACGTTACGTTTAGTAAAGGTTTTCCGGAAAACAGGAGGACGGGGGGCCGAACTCCCACCGTGGGGGGGGGGTCGTCGCGGTGCGTGGGGTTCGTGAAATTTGAAAAAACGCAATTGTTTCTGCATCAGAAAACGTTTACAGAGGGGCTATCGGAAAAGAGGATGACGGGGGCCGAACTCCCACCGGGGGGGGGTCGTCGCGCTGCGTGGGGTACGGAAAATTTGGGGAAACGCTATTGCTTCTTCATCAGAAAACGTTTACAAAATGTTTTCCAGAAAACAGGATGACGCGGGGCCGAACTCCCACCAGGGGGGTGGGGGGTCGTCGCCCTGCGTGGGGTACGGAAAATTTGGAAAAACGCAATTGTTTCTGCATCAAAAAACGTTTAGTAAAGAAAACAGGAAGACGGGGGGCCGAACTGGCAGGGGGGTTGTCGCGCTGCGTGGGGTGCGGGAAATTGGAAAAACGCAATTGTTTCTACATCAGAAAACGTTCACATAGGGATTATCGGAAAACAGGATGACGGGGGGCCGAACTCCCAGGGGGGGGGGGGGTGGTCGCGCTGCGTGGGGTACGGAAAATTAGAAAAAACGCAATTGTTTCTGCATCAGAAAACGTTACGTTTAGTAAAGGTTTTCCGGAAAACAGGAGGACGGGGGGCCGAACTCCCACCGGGGGGGGGGGTCGTCGCGGTGCGTGGGGTTCGGAAAATTTGAAAAAACGCAATTGTTTCTGCATCAGAAAACGTTTACAGAGGGGCTATCGGAAAAGAGGATGACGGGGGGCCGAACTCCCTCGGGGGGGGGGGGTCGTCGCGCTGCGTGGGGGAGGGGAAATTTAGAAAAACGGAATTGTTTCTGCATCAGAAAACGTTCACAGAGGGGCTATCGGAAAACAGCATGACGGGGGGCCGAACTCCCACCAAGGGGGGGGGGGTCGTCGCGCTGCATGGGGTTCGGATAATTTGAAAAACGCAATTGTTTCTGCATCAGAAAACGTTTACAGAGGGATTATCGGAAAACAGGATGACGGGGGGCCGAACTCCCATGGGGGGGGGGGGGGTCGTAGCGCTGCGTGGGGTGCGGGAAGTTTGAAAAACGCAATTGTTTCTGCATCAGAAAACGTTCACATACGTAGGGATTATCGGAAAACAGGATGACGGGGGACCGAACTCCCGGGGGGGAGGGGTGGTCGCGCCGCGTGGGGTACGGAAAATTGGAAAAAACGCAATCGTTTCTGGACCAGAAAACGTTACGTTTAGTAAAGGTTTTCCGGAAAACAGGAGGACGGGGGGCCGAACTCCCACCGGGGGGGGGGGGTCGTCGCGGTGCGTGGGATTCGGGAATTTTGAAAAACGCAATTGTTTCTGCATCAGAAAACGTTTACAGAGGGGCTATCGGAAAAGAGGATGACGGGGGGCCGAACTCCCACAGGGGGGGGGGGGTCGTCGCGCTGTGTGGGATACGGAAAATTTCACATAGGGGTTATCGGAATACAGGATGACGGGGGGCCGAACTCCCAGGGGGGGGGGGTGGTCGCGCTGCGTGGGGTACGGAAAATTAGAAAAAACGCAATTGTTTCTGCATCAGAAAACGTTACGTTTAGTAAAGGTTTTCCGGAAAACAGGAGGACGGGGGGGCCGAACTCCCACCGGGGGGGGGTCGTAGCGGTGCGTGGGGTTCGGAAAATTTGAAAAAACGCAATTGTTTCTGCATCAGAAAACGTTTACAGAGGGGCTATCGGAAAAGAGGATGACGGGGGGCCGAACTCCCAGGGGGGGGGGGTGGTCGCGCTGCGTGGGGGAGGGGAAATTTAGAAAAACGGAATTGTTTCTGCATCAGAAAACGTTCACAGAGGGGCTATCGGAAGACAGCATGACGGGGGGCCGAACTCCCACCGAGGGGGGGGGGTCGTCGCGCTGCATGGGGTTCGGATAATTTGAAAAACGCAATTGTTTCTGCATCAGAAAACGTTTACAGAGGGATTATCGGAAAACAGGATGACGGGGGGCCGAACTCCCATGGGGGGGTCGTAGCGCTGCGTGGGGTGCGGGAAGTTTGAAAAACGCAATTGTTTCTGCATCAGAAAACGTTCACATACGTAGGGAATATCGGAAAACAGGATGACGGGGGACCGAACTCCCAGGGGGGGGGGTGGTCGCGCTGCGTGGGGTACGGAAAATTGGAAAAAACGCAATTGTTTCTGCATCAGAAAACGTTACGTTTACTAAAGGTTTTCCGGAAAACAGGAGGACGGGGGGGCCGAACTCCCACCGGGGGGGGGGGGGGTCGTCGCGGTGCGTGAGGTTCGGGAAATTTGAAAAACGCAATTGTTTCTGCATCAGAAAACGTTTACAGAGGGGCTATCGGAAAAGAGGATGACGGGGGGCCGAACTCCCACCGGGGGGGGGGGGGGTCGTCGCGCTGTGGGGGATACGGAAAATTTGGAAAAACGCTATTGCTTCTTCATCAGAAAACGTTTACAAAATGTTTTCCAGAAAACAGGATGACGCGGGGCCGAACTCCCACTAGGGGGGGGGGTCGTCGCGCTGCGTGGGGTACGGAAAATTTGGAAAAACGCTATTGCTTCTTCATCAGAAAACGTTTACAAAAGGTTTTCCGGAAAACAGGATGACGGGGGGAGCGAACTCCCACCGGGGGGGGGGGGGTCGTCGCGCTGCGTGGTGTACGCAAAACTTGAAACACGCTATTGTTTATGCATCAGAAAATGGGTATGAAAGGTTTTCCGGAAAGCAGGAAAAAGGGGGCCTAACTCCCACCGAGGGGTCGTTGCGGTGCGTGGGGTACGGCAAATTTGAAAATATGCAATAGATTCTGCATCAGAAAACGTTTACAGAGGGGTTATCGGAAAAGAGGATGACGGGGGGCCGAACTCCCCCGGGTGGGGGTCGTCGCGGTGCGTGGGGTACGGAAAATTTGAAAAACGCAATTGTTTCATCATCAGAAAACGTTTACAGAGGGGTTGTCGGAAAGGAGGGCATGTTCGCCTTGCCATGGGCTTTCATTTGTAAACAAACTTGGAAATATTTTAAGAATCGATGTTTGACCAGTCTGGACCCTGGTCACGCCCCACAGCTCGCTGGGGACACTTTAGAGTGGTCCTCCAATGACAAAAAATGTTCGCCTCGCCACGGGCTTTCATTTGATACCAAACTTGGCCACTTTTGGAAAAATCGGTTTTTGGCCATTTTTGACCAGTCCAGACCCTGGCCAGGGCGCCACAGGCCGCTGGGACCACTTTGGACGGGTCCTCCAATGAGAAAAAATGTTCCCTTCACCAAGGGCTTTCATTTGATACCAAACTTGGAAATTTTTTAAAAAATCGATTTTTGACCAGTCCGGACCCTGGTCAGGGCGCCACAGGCCGCTGGGGCCACTTAGGAGGGGTCCTCCAATGACAAAAAATGTTCGCCTCACCAAGGGCTTTCATTTGATACCAGACTTGGAAAATTTTCAAAAAATCGATTTTGGACCGGTCCAGACCCTAGTCAGGGCGCCACAGGCCGCTGGGACCACTCTGGAGGGGTCCTCCAATGACAAAAAATGTTCGCCTCACCAAGGGCTTTCATTTGATACCAGACTTGTAAAATTTTCAAAAAATCGATTTTGGACCTGTCCAGACCCTAGTCAGGGCGCCACAGGCCGCTGGGACCACTTTGGAGGGGTCCTCCAATGAGAAAAAATGTTCCCCTCACCAAGGGCTTTCATTTGATACCAAAGTTGGAATTTTTTAAAAAAATCGATTTTTGACCATTTTGGACCGGTCCGGACCCTGGCCAGGGCGCCACAGGCCGCTGGGACCACTTTGGAGGGGTCTTCCAATGACAAAAAATGTTCGCCTCACCAAGGGCTTTCATTTGATACCAAACATGGCCACTTTTGGAAAAATCGATTTTTGGCCATTTTGGACCGGTCCGGACCCTGGCCAGGGCGCCACAGGCCGCTGGGACCACTTTGGAGGGGTCTTCCAATGACAAAAAATGTTCGCCTCACCAAGGGCTTTCATTTGATACCAAACATGGCCACTTTTGGAAAAATCGATTTTTGGCCATTTTGGACCGGTCCGGACCCTGGTCAGGGCGCCACAGGCCACTGGGGCCACTTTGGAGGGGTCCTCCAATGACAAAAAATGTTCGCCTCACCAAGGGATTCATTTGATACCACACTTGCAAACTTTTGGAAAAATCGATTTTGGACCGACCCTCACCCCTCACCAGGGCGCCACAGCTCGCAAGGGACACTTTGGAGGGGTCCTCCAATGAGAAAAAATGTTCGCCTGACCAAGGGCTTTCATTTAATACCAAACTTGGTAATTTTTTAAAAAATCGATTTTTGACCAGTCCGGACCCTGGCCAGGGCGCCACAGGCCGCTGGGGCCACTTTGGAGGGGTCCTCCAATGACAAAAATGTTCGCCTCACCAAGGGCTTTCATTTGATACCAAACATGGCCACTTTTGGAAAAATCGATTTTTGGCCATTTTGGACCGGTCCGGACCCTGGTCAGGGCGCCACAGGCCGCTGGGGCCACTTTGGAGGGGTCCTCCAATGACAAAAAATGTTCGCCTCACCAAGGGCTTTCATTTGATACCAAACATGGCCACTTTTGGAAAAATCGATTTTTGGCCATTTTGGACCGGTCCGGACCCTGGTCAGGGCGCCACAGGCCGCTGGGACCACTTTGGAGGGGTCCTCCAATGACAAAAAATGTTCGCCTCACCAAGGGCTTTCATTTGATACCAAACTTGGCCACTTTTAGAAAAATCGATTTTTGGCCATTTTGGGCATGGTCCACGGTCCGGACCCCTGGCCAGGGCGCCACAGGGGTCCGGGCGAAACCTACTATAGCCTATGCTGTAGTGCTCCCGCACCCCACCCCAAACCCCAAATAAGAGAGACCTGCTCCCTGTAGATATTTCTGTAGAAGAGGTTAAAGTTGGAGTTGCGACACGGTAGGGCCCACCACCACCAGGGTGCCCCCCAGCCACATGGATAGGTCCTAGACCGAAACTAATGGGCCATTTAGATTCACCATATAGGGGTTCCTATTCGAATACGAAACCTCAGCCCAGCAGCTCTTATGTATAGGGCTGCCTACTCCGTAGGCCCAGACCCCCCCCTTTTACACGTTAACTAGTGACCCCCGGCCAGAAAACTACAGGGGACAGATCCAAAATTCATATACCCCATGGCAATCTAGACCATGGGGCCATGCTCCACGGCGAACCTCAGACCCATCGGCCTGCCCCAGTTCAAGTTTACTTGAACAGAAGGATTGACCATTTTTGAAAAAAACTATCTCCGAAAAAATCGAAATCCTGCTATGTACACAGACCTATGGGGGGGCCCTACCTACTCCATACTCATTTCCCCAAAAATGGGGAAAAAGTTGTTCAAAAAAAACCCCATATGGTATAGGAAATCTAAGACCTCCGACCCCTAGGGGGGGGGGGAAATGGAGAGAAAGTCGTGCATTGAAAAATTGAATCTGTCATATCTCAAAAACGGCTCGGCCGATTTTGCTCAAATTTGCACAGCATGTACCCCTCGTGAAGGGGTTTCTACTGGTAAAATATGAAGGCTCTACCTCAACTCCTCCGCCGGCAACAGGGGAAACTATGTTCCAAGAGGCCGCAATACGCCTTTTTTTCCCTATTCTAGGTAGTGCGCTGACGCGCACTACCTAATCGAGGCTCGATCGTTCTCATGGAACTCAAAGACCCGATGATGATTGATCCAGCTGTAGTCAAAGGTTCCGAAAAACTGAACCACAAACTCTCCGCACAGCTCATGCTTGAGATCCTCCACGTTATCCGGAATGTTCCGCGGATGGATGACTTTGGCCGGCCACCACCTAAAAATAAATACCAGACGGATAATCAACAAAAAATCCACTCCACCCAAAATCGGGATATTATAGCTTATAAGGAATTCTCTGCGAATTCATTCACCTATGTGAACATACATAAACTGACGACAGTAGAATAAACTGAGACATCCACTTTGAAGCAGAGCCCAATGGTCACGAAAATTACTCATCTTCTCTGATCCCAACTTGTAAAAAGCACCCTTTAGAATGCTAGGCTTCTGTCTTCTTATCTGTCTGAGGTGGTAACAATAACTCTCAACAAAACAGTTGTTGTAATATCTCAAATGTACCTGAGTTTATTTTAGGCGGAAAAGGGGGGGGGGGGAGGGGGCCCCCCAACTAGGTCGAAAAGTGGGGGGATAAAATAGTCCAAAAATACAGTAAAAAATAGCCTGTTTTCTATATATATATATACTGCTATAACTATGCTAAAAAGTGCTCAAAAATTGAGTTTGAATACTAAAATAGGCGATTTTTGACCAAACATCCTTACAATTTGGCAATTTCTGGGCACCTTATAGTGAGTGGGGAGGAGCCCAAAAAAGTGGGGATGGGGCCGAGTGGGGGGGGGGGGAACCCGAAAAGTAGGGGCCCCCCAGTAAAGTAAACTCAGTGTACTGGAGTGGACACAAGCAAAACGTTAACGTAACGCACACTCACAATACACACAGTATATATAGTTAGTATGCGTGTATGCACACGTACATACCTATAGGCTCCCAGTTTAGCCCAAACAATATCACCATAGACACAACGCTTATGAGCCTGACAATCTTCACAGACGAAATTGTCCGCATGGTGGACGTCCTGCGGTTCCAGGTCCAGACACTCTACGTGGTAGGAGGCCGGACAGTTCTCACAGCAGATCAAATCACCACCTATGAAAAGCAATTAAACACAATTCAAAAGCAATAATGTACCATAATTAGAATTAACAATAAAATTAAATTAATTGCTCCTAATGAAAAGAAACCATGGGCTGGGCTTGGAACCACCTCCGTGGGAAATCCGATGGACACGGACCCCATCAAATGGAGACCCCCACAGGTGCTCCCTGGCATCCGTCTGGTCAACGGCGCAAATGGGTTCCAAACTCCCGGGAACGCGACTGTGTTGGGTTAACACTGAAGCATCTGGAGTCCTCAAATTATGCTACCGAGCGGTTGGGTCCAATCCCCCACATTATTTCCATCCCGGATTCTCCGATGTGTGGACCTGACTATGCAAAGACATGTGCTGGGCCAGTAGATGCCGAAGTGCCCTCTTGCAGGTTTTCTAAGCTGATGGAGCCCGGAAATGAACAACAACAACAAAAGAAACCATAGAATTGCTGACATTTCTGCTTGTTCGAAATCAACAAATATTTGGTTGGTATATCTCTGATTAAAATACTAGTATTCAAACGAAGGAAAAAACATCTGGGCTTTTTTACTGGGGGGGGGGGGGGGGGGTGGGGGCGCCCGGCGCCCCCCCACTTTTTCGGTTCCCCCACTCGGCCCCACCCCCACATTTTTGGGCTTCGCCCCCCCCCCACTTACTATAAGATGCCCAGAAAATGCCAAATTTTAAGGATTTTTGGTCAAAATTTTCAAAAATTTTCCGGCTTCGCCGGAATTTTTTGCTCAAAAATTGTCTATTTTGGTACTTAAACTCAATTTTTGAGCACTTTTAAGCATAGTTATAGCAGTATATGTAGAAAACAGGCTATTTTACTGCATTTTTAGCGATTTTAGACCACTTTAGATTCCCCCCCCCACTTTTGGGTTCCCCCCCCCCTAGTGGGGGGGGGGGCTCCCCCCCTTTCACTCTCCCCATCCCCACTTTATTTCGCCTAGAAAAAGCCCAGAACATCCCGTAATTAAAGTATTGATAATGTCTACCTTTTGAGCAGACAAAACACCAATGAGTATTGACTTTGACATTGGTCCCACGGCTGGCAAAGTTGAGATCAAAGTGAGCAGGACAGGCAATGGTGGCACAGTTGAGGAGCTCAGCCCCGGCCGGCATGCAATAGTCCAGGGCGTGGTAGGCCACCGGACAACGGATACAGCGCACAAATTTACCTAAAACAGGTATACGTATACAATCAAAGAAAATAGGAAAAACTTGCGAAAACAAACGAGAATTGCCGGCACAAATTGACAATAAGAATCAACCAATCATAAGAAAAGCAAAAGCCATAGTCAAGTGCATCATGGCACAAATAAGCCTACAATAAACCTCAAACCACCTCCCCTTCAGACGGACTGAGAGTACAAAATCCACGCCCCCCTGCTTCCCGTAGACACAAACAAGAACCCTATCTCAGAAAGTCAGTCCCTTGACGGTACACAAAACGTTACACAATATCTACAGGCTTATTTTTACCCCGTCCCCCTTCAGGCGATTTTCCGCCCCCATTCCCTGGCATAAATTCCTACCTCCACCGCCACCCTCCCATAAAAATTGCCAAATTTAACCATGTTACCCTAAACTTTCAAAACTTTTTCCGGCTTCGTTAGATTTTTAATGAAATTTTTGCTATTTAGCTTCAACAACATCTAAAATTAGTCAATTTTTGGCATATTTTCACACAAAAACGTGTATGCAAAAAATATGCCCTCCATCGATGGAGGGGGGGGGCAACATTGAGTCCGCCCGCCCCCATAAATTGTATCCCAAAGTATGCCAAATCTTTTGGATGCCAAAATTCTGGCAAACCCCCCTTGAAGGCCAAAGGTCGTAATTCCACCTCTTTACCAGTGGTGGCCCAGAGACGCCGGTCCACGGCACAATTGGCACAGACGTGGAGGGGACAGATCAGTTTCCCTGTCTTCTCATCCACACGGCGGTGCGGCAGCTTCCGCAGACAGGAGCCGTGATACCATTTCGTGCACTGTTTGAGACCACAGGGCTCCACAGGCTCCAATTTGTACGTATTCTTGCACAGGAAACAGGCCTGGACACCTATATATGTACGAACCACAATTAACAAATTATATATATACGTATACGTATATATATATAATATAATATGATATAATATGATTATACAAGTAGGAAAAATGCTCCTTGCAGTCGCATGTAAAATGCAATATGAGCTATGATGGTCAACATTTAAATATGTCAAGGACAAGATTTAAAACGTCTAATATGAGCCAGCATCTAAATCGGTAAAGGACAAGCTGTAACTGGCTAATATGAGCCGCCACGTTTCTCTTGGGCTCATATTGACGCTCGCTGCCGTGGCTTCAACGGCTTGACATCACGACGACCTCTTACCATCTTGCCTACAGACTCTTTACTTTTATTCCCAATCCCAAGTCTGAAAAAATCCTCACCGTCTTGCGTAATGTCATTAGCTTCATATAATGCTTGGTTATAGGTATCCTGTCTGAATCTAATTTCACTAGCTCAAACGCCGTATTTAAGGTATATATGTGAACACTTTAAGCAGCTAAAGTTCTCCCCTTTAAAGCTGAATTAAGTGGCATATACATTTGGTATATACCAGTTTTCTAAATCATAGACACACACTGCAAACTAGATACAAATGCATAAAGCTCCAGTAAACCGGTATTCTTCAAGTCTCAGTAACGGCTTACTGTACAAAGCACTTACACAATAAAATACACAGCTGATGTGTAAAACTTTGATGTGTGCTTACCCACTTGACTTTAATAATTGTATCAAGACCAGACGTATGTCATGACAATTACGTGTATATACATGCGAATTTGAAAAGTGGAAAATAGTTAACTCAACTTAGTATCCTCGCGTCAACATGAGCCCAAGAGAAACGTGGCGGCTCATATTAGCCAGTTACAGCTTGTCCTTTACCGATTTAGATGCTGGCTCATATTAGACGTTTTAAATCTTGTCCTTGACATATTTAAATGTTGACCATCATAGCTCATATTGCATTTTACATGCGACTGCAAGGAGCATTTTTCCTACTTGTCCTTCTTCCAATTTTTGGGAGCGCTGCTCTTAGGCAGAAGTAGTCTGCAATTTATTACTCCCAGAAGATTCTCTATTTCAAACAATGACCACTGTCTCCGGGGGTTTGACCACTGGTCAATAGGCCACCTAGACCATGGTGACTAGTGGTCACTTCCGTCGGTTCTGAAAATATGCTCATTGAAACGAGCGTAGACGATTTACTATATATGCCCCCAACCAAAATCCCGAAAAACGCTGTTTTAGGGGGTTTGACCACTGGTCAATAGGACACCTAGGCCATAGTGACCAGTGGTCACTTCCGTCGGGTCTGAAAATATGCTCATTGAAACTAGCGTAATCGATTTACTATGTATGCCCCCAACCAAAACCTTTAAAAACGCGTTTTAGGGGGTTTGACCACTGGTCAATAGGCCACCTAGACCATGGTGACCAGTGGTCACTTCCGTCGGTTCTGAAAATATGCTCATTGAAACGAGCGTAGACGATTTACTATATATGCCCCCAACCAAAATCCCGAAAAACGCTGTTTTAGGGGGTTTGACCACTGGTCAATAGGCCACCTAGGCCATGGTGACCAGTGGTCACTTCCGTCGGTTCTGAAAATATGCTCATTGAAACGAGCGTAGTCGATTTACTCTATCTGCCCAAAACCGAAACCCCGAAAAACGCTGTTTTATGGGGTTTGACCACTGGTCAATAGGATACCTAGACCATAGTGACCAGTGGTCACTTCCGTCGGTTCTGAAAATATGCTCATTGAAACGAGCGTAGTCGATTTACTCCATCTGCCCCCAACCGAAACCCCGAAAAACGCTGTTTTATGGGGTTTGACCACTGGTCAATAGGCCACCTAGACCATGGTGACCAGTGGTCACTTCCGTCGGTTCTGAAAATATGTTCATTGAAACGAGCGTAGTCGATTTACTCTATCTGCCCCCAACCGAAACCCCGAAAAACGCTGT
>JASAND010018283.1:0-24010 GCA_030248195.1 Trissonchulus latispiculum
TATATATGTATATATATATATATATATATATATATATATGTATGTATTAAGTGTTGGATTATATGCATTAATTAAATTAAGTTGTGTTGTAAGTTGTATTAATTATGTAATGTTAAGTATTACGAACACAATTATATGTATATAGTGATAGCTGCAAAGTCGTGCCGACAAATTGTTAAACTGCTATTGAAGGATTGCCGCCAGCATTTTTGTCTGGACAATTTCCGCGAATATGGGTTGTTCAGCGAAGCTGGTCCATATTAGTGCGCTTTTAACATAGTCCTCCTGGCATTTACAACCTGGCCCTCCCATATTAACGTTTTAAAACCTAGTCCTCTGTCTGCTTAAAACCCAGTGTCACCCATATTGCATTTTTCATGCTCCATCGGCATCGGAGCATTTTTATTCTTGTATATACAATACACATACCTTGTTGGGGTTTACTCCAAGGGTTACTCTGCTGTAAACGGTCAAAAATTGTATATACACACATTTTATGGTCGTGCTATAGTAATTAAACCTAATGGTGATTTCATAGTCCCTGTCGCCTCTAGGCGCGCGTCTACGCGCGTAGACGCGCTTTGGCGCGCGTGGACGCGCGTCAACGCGCTACACTGCCATGTCACATTTGGAGGCGTCGACGCGCGTCGACGCGTCGAGTCGCGTTGACGTTTGCCGATGCGCGTAGACGCGCGCCGACGCCCAAACGTGATTTCATGTCCTGGTGATAAGCGCAGCACCCGGAAAGGGCCGGATACGCGCTTCCACGCGCGTGGATCGGCGCGTCGCGTCAACGCGCCCATTTGTAGCATGCCAGTTTACGCGCATTGACGCACCTTAACGATTGCAAAGGTAGTTTTTGTAAAACTCCGACCGATTTTTTCGAGCGATTGCGGAGCATTTAAGGTGCCTTCATAGTCGCGAACGCAGAGGTACGCGTCGTATCGATTTTGTGCGTCTACGCGCGTCTACAAACGTCAATATCATTTTGCGAGCATCAACGCGCGTCGACTTGTGTCGATGCGCGTAAACTGGCATGAAAAAAATGGGCGCGTTCGCGCGCGTCGACGCACGCCTACGCGCGTCGACGCCTCCAGTGCTAGCATAGCACCAGGACGTGATGTCGCCTGGAGGGTACGACCGCGTCTACCCGCGTCGACGCGCGTCACCGCGCGTCGACGCCTCCAAATGTAACATGGCGGTGTAGCGCGTTGACGCGCTTCGACGCGCGTCTACGCACGTCGACGTGCGTCTACGCGCGTCTAGAGGCGACTGGAACTATGAAATCACCATTACATTTGAGGAAGCCAACGTCAAGGATAATTGGATTAGTATGAATAATTGTGTGACAGGAGGAACGGTTTCTCTGAAATTCTACTTTATGGACGTATATTCCGTTGTTAATATTCGTATAGAGATTTGAATAAACTGAAAGTTTCAGGATGACGACAGGCTAATGTTTTACCTGGAATGACGTCGAAGATCTCGTGGCTTTTGCAATATCTTTGAAAGGAACACATTTTTGTGAATTGTTGTTTTCTCGTTTATTTTAGAGGTTCAGGGATGCATTATTCGTGCTTGCAGGACTTATTTGTTTCATTCCTGGTGGTAGGTTTAATCATTTTATGTTGTTTGTATGTATAGCTAGCTTAAAAGTTGCAAAAATTGCCCAATCGTTTTGGTATTTTCAACAAACAATCGTGGCGCCGTAGGAAGTATCCAGAAGCTGCAGCCACAGCTTAGCTTCGTTTTTTGCGCCATCATCTGCGAAAGTGGAGGGTACAGAAAGATCCTATAGTGTAATGGATATTTTTAAATCGAGAAAGAAAAACAACCGCACGGTAACTATCGCCTAGTGCAAAATTTCGAAGTTCCGAATTTTAACCAAAAGTATGGTGATACTTGTAGTACTACTCGAGTACTTTACGATGGTAACCTTTTTACCCCTCCCGGACCTCTAATTAGCTGGCACCAGGCCCACACGGTCTCCAGGGGCCGCGCAGACGCCTTTGCACCCATATTATGTAGGGGCGCCATCGCGCCCCTACATAATATATATATACAAGAATAAAAATGCTCCGATGGAGCATGAAAAATGCAATATGGGTGACACTGGGTTTTAAGCGGACAGAGGACTAGGTTTTAAAACGTTAATATGGGAGGGGCAGGTTGTAAATACCAGGAGGACTAGGTTAAAAGCGCACTAATATGGACCAGCTTCGCTGAACAACCCATATATATTCGCGGAAACTGTCCGCACTGATGCTGGTGGCAGTTCTTCAGTAACAGTTTACCAATTTGTGAGCATAGCTCTGCGTCTGCAACAGTTGTATTCGTTATACTTAATAATTACATAATTAATACAACTTACAACCCAACTTAATTTAATTAATGCATACGTATAATCCAACACTTAATACCACATATGCAGTAAAAATTGGTGTCACAAATCCCGCTCTGGCAGTTCAGTATACAGCGCTTGAAGTATATAAAGCATAATATTTCAAAATCAGCAAGCTCGCCTGGAAAGCTGACGAATTTAGAACTTAAGACAATAATGGTCAAATGCGGAGTGGAGCATGCGTACCCGCGAATATGGGTTGTTCAGCGAAGCTGGTCCATATTAGTGCGCTTTTAACCTAGTCCTCCTGGTATTTACAACCTGTCCCTCCCATATTAACGTTTTAAAACCTAGTCCTCTGTCCGCTTAAAACCCAGTGTCACCCATATTGCATTTTTCATGCTCCATCGGAGCATTTTTATTCTTGTCCTATTTCATTTTTAAGGTTCTCAGTAAACCTTAAGCAAAATGTTAAAGCTTTATGAAAGAAACTTTAAAAATTCCCCCAATAATTACGTAACAGTCAACCAAGCCATTTTTCTTGATTTTGGCAGAAAAACTCTCATCTACTACAAATAAGAAAATTTTAGAAAGTTGCAGAAAGTTATCTGTAGTTTATTATAAGCTATGCTGTACCTCCGCAGCGCTCTACTGCAGCGCAACCAGACGCAAGCGTCACTGCCAAAGTAGTAGACTTATTCGGCATCATTTCCAATGCTATTCTGCACGTGTCTGCAGAATTTCAGACGATTGCAACTTTTGTTTAGCTAGTTATAGGCCGTGCTGTACTTCCGCAGAACTCTACTGCAGCGCAACTAGATGCAAACGTCACTGCCAAGAAAGGAGATTTATACGGCATCATTTCCAATGCTATTCTGCACGTGTCTGCAGAATGTCAGACGATTGCAAGTTATCTGTAGCTAGTTATAGGCCGTGCTGTACTTCTGCAGCACTCTACTGCAGCGCAACCATGTAGTAACATCGTAATAAGTATACGAAACCTATCTATAATAGTTTGTCATGTCCTAAACTATCTGTATGCCGAATTTCAAATGCCAGTGACAAATGAATAACTTGTTATCGACGGTGCTGTGTTTGGGGCAGCACATACAGCACGGTGGAAGCTAGAGAGTGCGCCAACCAACATAGCTACAGTTCCCCCTTACTACAGACACTACTATCACCAAGTTTCATATGTTTAGCCGTTTACAGTAAGTCTACAGACAGCGTGCTATGGTTGCTGCATAACAGTACAGCACGATAGCAGCACCGCACGGCGCTGTGACTATGCTCATCGTGTTCAGCAACCCCGATAACCCTTATATGCGTCCCACTATATGGCCCAAAACAGCATATTTAGGCCTATTTTTGACTATTTCCTGTAGAGTTGGGCCGGCCGCCTGAACGATCCCGGACAGATATCGAAAATCGCCCTCGTTACGACACGCTACCTATCCCAAAGTTTCTTATGCAACAAGCCGCGTCTCTGTACCTTGTTCCCTGAGCCCTGTAGCCGTGACACAAAATTGGCCTTTTTTGGCCATCTTAGCGGTCAGGCCACCTTTGGCCGGCCGCACAGGTGGCCGGCCGGGCCGGGCAGCGGAAAATTGTCCAAAAGGTACGTTAACACAAATACTACTCTCAGAAAAACCAAACTTCACCGGCTGAAAATGCCCACATCGTTCAGTTAGTGAGTTAGACTAAAACGGCTTCCCCAAGCGTGACTTACACGGAAAAAAACAAACGGACCTAACTTGTCCGGAAGCGAAAATTTTCAAAGTTGAAAATTTTGACCAAAACTTTTTTGCTACTTGTTGTACTCGTCGTGCTGATTCCAACGATACCAAATTTGTCTAGTTTGGTTGAGTATTTAGCTGGCACGGTGCTCGAACGGGTCTCTAAGGGCCACGCTGAGCCTTTTACACCCATATTATAGGGGGAGCGCTATCGCGCCCTCCTATAATATATATATATTAATATATATATATATATATAATATATATATATATATATATATATATATATATATATATATATATGCAGTAAAACTTGGTGTCACAAATTCCGCTCTGGTAACTCACTATAAAACGCTTGAAGTATATAAATCATAATATTTCAAAATCAGCAAGCTCGCCTGGAAGCTGACGAATTTAGAACTTAAGACAATAAAGGTCAAATGCGGAGTGGAGCATGCGTACCCGCGAATATGGGTTGTTCAGCGAAGCTGGTCCATATTAGTGCGCTGTTAACCTAGTCCTCCTGGCATTTACAACCTGCCCATCCCATATTAACGTTTTAAAACCTAGTCCTCTGTCTGCTTAAAACCCAGTGTCACCCATATTGCATTTTTCATGCTCCATCGGAGCATTTTTATTCTTGTCCTATTTCATTTTTAAAGTTCTCAGTAAAACTTAAGCAAGAATGTTAAAGCTTTATGAAAGAAACTTTAAAAATTCCCCCCAATAATTACGTAACAGTCAACCAATCCAATCCACAGAACAAAGAAGCTTGAAAAGTACAAATTACAAAGATTTTGGCAGAAAAACCCTCATTCACTACAAATAAGAATATTTTAGAAAGTTGCAGAAAGTTATCTGTAGTTTGTTATAAGCCATGCTGTACTTCAGCAGCACTCAACTGCAGCGCAACCAGACGCAAGTGTCACTGCCAAAGTATATAGTAGACTTATTCGGCATGATTTGTACGTAATGTTATGATGCACGTGCCTGCAGAATTTCAGGCGATTGCTGTTTATCTGTTGCTAGTATTAGGCCGTACTGTACTTGAGCAGCACTCTACTGCAGCGCAACCAGATGCAAATTATACTGTCGATGACACAAACTTATACGGCACGATTTCAATTGCTCTTCTGCAGTTATATGCAAAATTTTGGACAATTCCAACGTATCTGCAGCTAGTTATAGGCCGTGCTGTGCCTAGCAGTACTCTGCTGCATCGCAACCAGATGCAAACGTCACTGCCAAAAAAGGAGACTTATACGGCATGATTTCCAATGCTAGTCTGCACTTGCCTGGAGAATTTCAGACGATTGCAACTTTTGTGTGACTAGTTATAGGCCGTGCTGTACTTCCGCAGCACTCTACTGCAGCGCAACTAGATGCAAACGTCACTGCCAAGAAGAAGATTTATACGGCATCATTTCCAATGCTATTCTGCACGTGTCTGCAGAATGTCAGACGATTGCAAGTTATCTGTAGCTAGTTATAGGCCGTGCTGTACTTCTGCAGCACTCTACTGCAGCGCAACCATGTAGTAACATCGTAATAAGTATACGAAACCTATCTATAATAGTTTGTCATGTCCTAAACTATCTGTATGCCGAATTTCAAATGCCAGTGACAAATGAATAACTTGTTATCGACGGTGCTGTGTTTGGGGCAGCACATACAGCACGGTGGAAGCTAGAGAGTGCAAAAAGAAAAAGAAAAAAAAGAAAGAAGAAGAAGAAGAAGAGGGAAAAAAGAAGAAGAAAAAGAAGAGGAAGAAAAGGCCGAAAACAGCATATTTAGGCCTATTTTTGACTATTTTCTGTGGAGTTGGGACTTTTTCCGAAAATGGCCATTTGGACCGACTTCCTTTGTGCCGGCCGCCTGAACGGTCCAGGACCTAAATCAAAAATCGGCCAACGTTATGCACTAGTATCCCCTCCGGACTTGTTCATGCAACAAGCCGCGTCTCTCTAGCTTGTTCCTTGGGCCCTGTAGCCGTGACACAAAATTGGCCTTTTTTGGCCATCTTAGCGGTCAGGCTACATTTGGCCGGCCGCACAGGTGGCCGGCCGGGCCGGACAGCCAAAAATTGTCCAAAAGGTACATTAACACAAATACTACTCTCAGAAAAACCAAACTTCACCGGCTGAAAATGCCCACATCGTTCAGTTAGTGAGTTAGACTAAAACGGTTTCCCCAAGCGTGACTTACACGGAAAAAAACAAACGGACCTAACTTGTCCGGAAGCGAAAATTTTCAAAGTTGAAAATTTTGACCAAAACTTTTTTTGCTACTTGTTCTACTCGTCGTGCTGATTCCAACGATACCAAATTTGTCTAGTTTGGTTGAGTATTTAGCTGGCACGGTGCTCGAACGGGTCTCTAAGGGCCACGCTGAGCCTTTTACACCCATATTATAGGGGGAGCGCTATCGCGCCCTCCTATAATATATATATATTATATATATATATATATATATATATATATATATATATATATATATATATATATATATATATATGCAGTAAAACTTGGTGTCACAAATTCCGCTCTGGTAACTCACTATAAAACGCTTGAAGTATATAAATCATAATATTTCAAAATCAGCAAGCTCGCCTGGAAGCTGACGAATTTAGAACTTAAGACAATAAAGGTCAAATGCGGAGTGGAGCATGCGTACCCGCGAATATGGGTTGTTCAGCGAAGCTGGTCCATATTAGTGCGCTGTTAACCTAGTCCTCCTGGCATTTACAACCTGCCCATCCCATATTAACGTTTTAAAACCTAGTCCTCTGTCTGCTTAAAACCCAGTGTCACCCATATTGCATTTTCATGCTCCATCGGAGCATTTTTATTCTTGTCCTATTTCATTTTTAAAGTTCTCAGTAAAACTTAAGCAAGAATGTTAAAGCTTTATGAAAGAAACTTTAAAAATTCCCCCCAATAATTACGTAACAGTCAACCAATCCAATCCACAGAACAAAGAAGCTTGAAAAGTACAAATTACAAAGATTTTGGCAGAAAAACCCTCATTCACTACAAATAAGAATATTTTAGAAAGTTGCAGAAAGTTATCTGTAGTTTGTTATAAGCCATGCTGTACTTCAGCAGCACTCAACTGCAGCGCAACCAGACGCAAGTGTCACTGCCAAAGTATATAGTAGACTTATTCGGCATGATTTGTACGTAATGTTATGATGCACGTGCCTGCAGAATTTCAGGCGATTGCTGTTTATCTGTTGCTAGTATTAGGCCGTACTGTACTTGAGCAGCACTCTACTGCAGCGCAACCAGATGCAAATTATACTGTCGATGACACAAACTTATACGGCACGATTTCAATTGCTCTTCTGCAGTTATATGCAAAATTTTGGACAATTCCAACGTATCTGCAGCTAGTTATAGGCCGTGCTGTACTTGAGCAGTACTCTGCTGCATCGCAACCAGATGCAAACGTCACTGCCAAAAAAGGAGACTTATACGGCATGATTTCCAATGCTAGTCTGCACTTGCCTGGAGAATTTCAGACGATTGCAACTTTTGTGTGACTAGTTATAGGCCGTGCTGTACTTCCGCAGCACTCTACTGCAGCGCAACTAGATGCAAACGTCACTGCCAAGAAAGGAGATTTATACGGCATCATTTCCAATGCTATTCTGCACGTGTCTGCAGAATGTCAGACGATTGCAAGTTATCTGTAGCTAGTTATAGGCCGTGCTGTACTTCTGCAGCACTCTACTGCAGCGCAACCATGTAGTAACATCGTAATAAGTATACGAAACCTATCTATAATAGTTTGTCATGTCCTAAACTATCTGTATGCCGAATTTCAAATGCCAGTGACAAATGAATAACTTGTTATCGACGGTGCTGTGTTTGGGGCAGCACATACAGCACGGTGGAAGCTAGAGAGTGCGCCGAAAACAGCATATTTAGGCCTATTTTTGACTATTTTCTGTGGAGTTGGGACTTTTTCCGAAAATGGCCATTTGGACCGACTTCCTTTGTGCCGGCCGCCTGAACGGTCCAGGACCTAAATCAAAAATCGGCCAACGTTATGCACTAGTATCCCCTCCGTACTTGTTCATGCAACAAACCGCGTGTCTCTAGCTTGTTCCCTGAGCCCTGTGGGCGTGACACAAAATTGGCCTTTTTTGGCCATCTTAGCGGTCAGGCTACATTTGGCCGGCCGCACAGGTGGCCGGCCGGGCCGGACAGCCAAAAATTGTCCAAAAGGTACATTAACACAAATACTACTCTCAGAAAAACCAAACTTCACCGGCTGAAAATGCCCAGATCGTTCAGTTTTTGAGTTCGACTAAAACGGCTTCCCCAAGCGTGACTTACACGGAAAAAAACAAACAAACGGACCTAACTTGTCCGGAAGCGAAAATTTTCAAAGTTGAAAATTTTGACCAAAACGTTTTTGATACTTGCTGTACTCGTCGTGCAGATTCCAACGATACCAAATTTGTCTAGTTTGGTTGAGTATTTAACTGGCACGGTGCTCGAACGGGTCTCTAAGGGCCGCGCTGAGCCTTTTACACCCATATTATAGGGGGAGCGCTATCGCGCCCCCTATAATTACAATCGTCAGGAACTCAGGAACTCGAGATTTTCAAAATTTGGAAAAACCGCAATTCCGGGTCTCATCCACGGAAAATCTAAAATTGTTAGTTTATCGCCCAATTTTTGTCGCAATCAGAATTTTGTTTCCACGGTCGAATGAGCTGGCCCGATGCAAATTTTCTCTTTTACAAGTTTTTCACGAAAATGTAGCCAATTTCTGGAGTTTCGGGTTTTCAAATTTTCCGAATTTTAAAACGTTTCCCCAAAACCCACAAGATGGGTATCGTTGGAAAGCTCTTAACGAGCTGATCAAGTTTTGTAATAGAATGAGCTCTTGAAAATGCACTCAATTCCCGGAATTCGCGAAAACCGGATTTGCCGATTTTTAAAAATTTTCTCCAATACCCACAATATTAGTATAATTTGAAAGCTCTTGAGGAGCTGAACAAATATTACAATAGAACCGATTTCTAAAAATGCACCAAATTCCCTGAATTAACAATAAACTTTCAAGCTGGGGCTAAAGCAGGAATTCCTGGATTCCGGAAATTTGGAGCACTTTTAGACAATGGTTCTGGTATAACATTTGCTCAGCTCCCCAAGAGCTTTCAAATGATAAGTACCCAGTACGGGGTATTGGAGAAAATTTTTAAAATCCGGAAAAATTCTAGGCATTGAGTCTATTTTCAACTACATAAGTTCGTTTGGTGACAACGAAAATTAGTCCAGTCAAACCCCCCTTTTCAAAATCCTGGATACAACACTAGCCACCCTATATTTTTTTAAAAACAGCAGATACTCCCATATACAATGTACCTGCTTGTAGACCAAGGAAACCTCCATATTTTAAAAAATTTGTCCAGATTGATCCAAAATTGAATTCAGGGCGTTACCTCAAAGTTTGAAATTTGCCAAAGTGACCCCATTTCACCGTAACTTTCTACTTCCAAAGAAGTGGATACAACATTTCTCTACTAAGATTCTGTTCAGTATCAATAATGTACATAGATAATGATAAAAGCATATTACACAGACCAAACAAATTACGCTGTGTACACACTCAGACAATGAACTTACGATTCTGTGGCACGATCTGAATAACAATACCCGCCAAAATGCAAACTATAATATAAAAAATTAAACATAAACACGTTATCAGATTCTGTAAGCTCCAACTGAAAACTGTGATCTGCAGTGGTAAAAATAGTGAAGTGACTCCGGACCGGAGATCTCCAAGTGATCTCCATACAGAAGGTTATAGTTTGCCAGCGCTCATCTCCGGATTCTGAGCCTGGGTTTATTTTACTGGGGGGCACTGGCGGATCCAGGATTTCATGACGGGGGGGGGGCGATGAAATTTTTCCAGCGGGGGGTGTGGGGGCGGAGTCCCCCAGAAGTTGAAGAAATTTTTTGTTTTTGCAATAAAATCGGTAGTCGGATCTTTAATTCTTTTTATACTGAAGAACTGAGCAAATTTTTTAAAATTCTTGACATTTTTAGGCAAAAATGATAATTTTCTCCGAAAAATCGGATGCATTTCAAGCTTTTTCTTCACAAATGCAATAAATATGCGGTTAAAAAGTAGAAAATTCGCGCCGAAGGCGCGAAATTTTTTGGTTTTTTGCCCTTTTTCCTCTTTGTCTCCTTAATTATTCCTACCATCTAAGCCCGCCGGGGGGGCGCCCCCCCCCCCCCTGGATCCGCCCCTGCTGGGGGGACCCACTTTTCGGGTCCACTCGACCCCTTTCTCCCCCACTCGTCCCCCCACTTTTTGGGCTTCCCCCCCACGCCGGAATTTTTTGGTCAAAAATGATCTATTTTGGTATATACTCAAACTTGATTTTTGAGCACTTTTAAGCATAGTTATAGCGGTATACGTAGAAAACAGGCTGTTTTTACTGCATTTTTAGGTCACTTTGGATTCCCCTCACTTTTTTTCGCCTAGAGAAAACCCAGGTCCACCCACACTTTTTGGACTTCTCCCCCCATTCACTATAAGGTGCCCAGAAAACGGCAAATTTTGAGGAATCTTGGTCAAAACTTTTCCGACTTCGCCGTAATTTTTTGATCAAAAATCGTCGATTTAGTACTCACTCAATTTCGGAGTACTTTTTAGCATAGTTATAGCAGTATAATATGTAGAAAACAGGATATTTTTATTGTATTTTTGGAATTTTCACACTATTTTATTCCCCCACCACTTTTTTCCTAAAATAAACCCAGTCAGCCCCAAATCAGGAATAACAACTACAAAATAATTATATACTACATCTTTGGAAGGGGGGTACCACTTCATCTGGTATTATGCCAGAACACAAACTTCTGTTACCCTCACACCGCAGTGGCAGGGGCGCACTTAGGGGCCCCCCTCCCGAAACCACACGTAAGGAGGAAGTTTATTGTCCGCGCGCATCGCGTCGTCGCAGTGGCATTAAACTAACATTTTACTTAGTTTTCGCTTTTTAAACGTTTCTATAGCAAGTTTCTACATTTTCATTTTTCAAAAACTCTGCGTGACATTTCCTCAATTTTTACCAAATTTACCTGCCTATTTTACTCACTTTAGTTTTTAATACTTTCAATAGTAACAAGAAAATGACCCTAAACAGCAAGAAAGGAATATTAATTAACATGGAACAAGTATATAAAATGCTTACGTTTATATTTTTTAGATACGGATCTTTTTGGGGACATTTTTTTAGAAAATCGAACAATGTGGGGGGACACGCTCTGCTCTCTATTTTTACTATTTTTTTCGAAGTCTCTCGATATACTTTTACAATTTAAAATTTTGTAAACGGTGCCAACACTTAAAACAATTTTTCTGTTTGCAGTTGCTTATATTTTAGGTCTTTACTGACTGCCAGAATCAAAATTTTTGAGTGTTTCCATTATGGATTTTTCTCAAGTTTAAAAAAATTATCTCAGGTTCTGGAGGGCTCTGCTCCCCCAGCATCTCCACTTTTAAATTTGAATTCATGTCACTCGTACACATGCTTTGACTTTAGGAAAATTGTTGTAACATGGTTAATACTAATCGTTAAATATGTTAAAAATGCGTTTATATATCCAACCTGATTAATAAAATTCATTAGTTATCTTTGAAAAACTAAAGGATGTGCATTTCGCATTGGAGAACTGCGTGAAGGATCGCAAAAGGTTTCGACGAAAAAACACAGACCACCACATCTCTACCTAACGTGACCCTCTAGGCGGTCAAGTGGAACCAGCACACCAAAATAGGTGCACCGCGTAGAGCAAAATGGACAGTGGCAATGAGCTCAGGACGCGAGAAAACCAATGTTTTGAGACAATGCTTTGAGAGGCTGTGAGTATAATAAAACCTACTACGGACCTACAAGAAGCGCATGGCAACCTGAACCTTCAGAAGGTTAAGTGGGACCAGTCCAGCAACTTGGGAGAATCGGGCAGCAAAACTGACGGTGGGAATGGATTCCTCCTCCACGAAAACCTTTACACGCAATATGTGAGAAGTTTATCTTCAACAATAAGCGAAAAAACTAAGTTCAACGTCGGATGCAACATTCACTAACTTTGGCGGGCCACTATGGCGCTGTGGTGCTATAGGGTTTTTCAATGTAAAATTATACTTAAAATTAATAAGTACTCGCTCTTCCCGGTGAAAATTTATCTGTGCTTTTAGTCAGGGGCGCACTTAAGGGGGGGGGGGCGGGGGGGGGGGGCAGCCGCCCCCACCGAAACCAGATGTAAAGGAAAAATTTTATTGTCCGCGCGCAGTGCGAACAAAAAAATTTCGCCTTCGGCGCGACATCAACTTTGCTTAATTTACCCTTTTTCGGCGTTCACGCTTAGTTTTGCTTTTCAAACCCAATTTTCAAAAATTTTTCAACTTCTGGGGTGCTTCGCCCCCCAGACCCCCCAAATTTTTCTGAGGTCCGCCCCCCGCGAAAAAATTTTCTATGTGCGCCACTGCTTTTAGTGTTTTTCTAAATTTTGTGTTTTTTAAAAAAGTGTACGAAAACACAAAAAACTGTGGCGCAACATATAAAAAATCTACTTCAAACGTCATAGTCATAAGATCATCATCAACCATATACACAGCTGAGTAATCTAGGACTCCCGACACCTGGTCCGATGGCCTGTTGGTTGGAGTCCTACCAGCCACAAAGCTTTCTCAACTCTCCTTGAGCAAGGGACGGCGAGGGGACGGCGAGGGAAGCAAGGAACAATGTCTCCCCACCCAACCAAAACTTAAATATGGTTATCATCAATACACCCACCAGGCAGTGTTTCTGATGAAATCAAGCTACAGTCAATCGATTGAGGCAATTAGAGGAAACCCTTAGCTGAATGTTTGTTGACCGAATTTCTTATTTTTTTAGTTTTTTAAAGATAATTTAGTAATTTGGGTGTATTTAAACACATTTTTAACATAACAGATACATAGTACTAACCAAGTTATATTTTTCAAAAGTTGAAGAATATGTAAGTCAAGTGTGTTTTTACAAGTATATAAACTAAACTTAATAGTGAACAGAGATGCTCGGGTCTGGGGGCGGAGCCCCCAGAAGCTGAGAAAATTTTGTAAAACCGAGGAAAATTCTTAGTGGAAATTCTCAAAGGTTTAGTTTCGACAGTAGTAAAATCCTAAAATATAAGCAAACTGTTAAAAGGCTAAAATTCTTTAAAATAATGGTTTGGCAAATTTGTCAACAATAAAAGAATTTCATTGCATAGCTGTCACTAGGCATTCTAACTCGGCTAAGATTAAAAGGTGCCTACGTATATAAAAATATACGCGCCGAAGGCGAGAAAATGTTTTGACAATTTTCTGCAAAAAGTATCTGCAACTCGTTCAATTTTTATCTGAGACAACTGAAAATTTCTACTCAAGGCCAAAAACTTAACGCAGAGCTCCGAAAAAAGTTGCGGAATTTTCAAAAATGTGCGGAATTTCGAATTTGAATTTTCAAAAAACACAGCAGTCAATACTGTTGGCATAGTCCTCTACTTTATCATACCTTTGTTACACCCAATTATCCAATTTAAACACAAATAATGCTCTTACCAACTCCAATTATGGTGAGAACTATTGATGCAATAATTAAGCGTATGTTCTGTTTAATCTTGGGATGCTTCCAAAATTTTCTGAAATGAGAAACAGGTACCATCAAGCAATCATCCAAATTTCATGGAATGAAACTGTTGATTGGCACAAAATGCGAAATCACATAAAAAAGCAATTTGGACCGTTGTATTCCAAAACACAAAAATATTTAAAACATACTGCTACCGCCCGGCTCGCATCCAGGGTTTTGAAAAAGGGGTCCAAGGTATGCACCCTGGAACGAATTTTCGCAACAGCTCCCTTGCCTCTCGGAATTGGCGATGGGGGGAGAAGCCCTACCAGGAAAAACCCCTAGCATAAGCCAAGTACAGTATAGCTCAAAACAAAGTTAATTTTTTGAAGTTAGCAAACTCCGCGAACTTCGCGAAGATAGCGACATTTTCGCTAAATTTGAAGTAATTTGAATTTGAAGTTTGCTAAGTTTCGCGAAGTTAGCATAATTTCGCGAAATTTGCTAGATTTTAGCTAAGTTTGAAGGAACTTTTCTAATTTTTTGCGAACTTCTCTAAATTTAGCGAAATGTCGCTAGGTTGGCGAAGTTCGCGGAGTTTGTGAACTTCGCAAAAAAAGTAACTTTGTTTTTCGTTATACTGTACATGTTACATGTTATCCGTTCTGTTGGCCCGGTATAGTTTGCCAATTTGTACTTTGTATATTACTGTAACCCGGGCCAGCTTACGCTGGAAGGCTGGCTTTTTCCTACAGGGGTGGGTGGGCCCCCCCCAGAAATCCGTTCCCCCCCAGACTTGGGTCCCCCCCCCAGGATTCGGGCTTTCCCCCCAGAACCGCCCACCCTACAGTGCCCGGAAAATAGGGTTTTGAGGGAAAATTTTTTCCGGCTTCGCCGGATTTTTACCCATTTTTAAGCATTTTTAAATTTAAGCTAAAAATAGTCAATTTTTAGCTCAGCAGCAAAACAGCTATTTTTAGACATTTTTCTAAAAAAAGTTCTTCCCCCCCAGAAATCCGAGCCCCCCCCCCAGACCTGGGGGGGACCCCCCCAGACTTCCCCCCCAAGAAATTCTTGCCTAGGAAAAAGCAGGAAGGAAGAACCTTAGTCGCACCAAAATAGTTTGCCAAACGGACGGACTAAAATTAGTGAGGAAGCCGCGCGAATACGATAATGTCCGAGGCCAGTCTTGGCTGCAGTTCAAGAGCAAGGGAGGATGTTATCATTATCATAGCTCACACTGGAAGTGAGGCTATTTTTCCAGCTTAATTGTACAAATAAATTCTCCGTTAGCCAGCAGCCAGTTTTCAGCAATCCATATATATACGTAAATACTTCAACCGCTTTTGATTCTGATACGTTGCACGCAGTAGCGTAGGTACAAAAAATTTTCAGGGGGGGGCGGTTTTGTCCGAGGACTATTGAGGGGGGGGGGTAAAATTTTCTCGTTTTACGTAACAGGCACAATTTGTATTATACTGCAAGTTGTCCTTCAATTCAAAAGTCTTCTATAGCACATTGGTTCGACTTGTTACAACTGAAAGCGAGATCCTCGGTCCCAAACGGGGGGTCTGGGGGCGGAGCCCCCCAGAAGTTAAGAAAAAATTTTAAATTTCGCCATTAAACGCTACCGAAACATTTAATTCGTTATAAATGATTTATCAATTGATTAACAAACAACATTTTGTATATATATACCTTTATTTGCTATTTTCTACGTTTACTGTCTTGTCCGAAAACCGAAACTATTAGAAACTAAACCCATTAAAGAACTGCGTATTCTGGATCATATCAACCAATTATGCTAAGGCTGATAATGTTGGGAATAACGCAAATAACAGCAAAACTGCAAAGCAACTTATATATACAAACATTTGTTAGCATGTTTAAAGAAAAATAATATTTTTGATAATCGAAATAACCAAAATACGCGCCGGAGGCGCGAAAATTTTTTTAATGGCGTAGAAAATGCATCAATATTGAGCTAATTTAAGCATTTATGTATAATTTGTGTATGTTTCTAATAAAGTTAAACGCCCGCGCTCCGCGCGGGCATAAAATTTTTCTTTTGCCCAATTTTTTCAGGGGGGCAAAGCCATTATTTCGGGGAGGGCGGCCGCCCCCCCGTATCTACGCTAGTGATTGCACGTGACCTACGTACTTGGCATGGAGGGATGTGTATTTTTCATTATTCTCAGTGAGTTCTTCCACCCTGGCCATCAACAATTCACTGTCAGCATTGCTATGAGTAAAACTAGCACGCTAAAACAGGAAAAGTACATAATCCATAAAAATTAGATTAAATCTGAGTTTGAAAAATAGTTTAACAGGGTATGTATGGCAGGGTTTAACAGGACAAAAAATATATATACATACAACTCTTATATATATATATATATATGTATAAAATTTATCAATTTTAAATTTTTTTATAATTTAAAATTTATAAAAAATAGCACTAATCTTTAGGAAATTGATTCTAGGTTGGAAAAACTGTGAAGAAATTTCTCACTCGGTTATATATATATATAATTTAGTTTTGGCTGAGGCGAGAGTAGTTATACAGGGTGGGCATCCCGAAATGACCTTTCCCAGAAATTAGCTTCTCCCGCAAGTCGCCCAATCCACCTCCAGGATTTTTGGTTGCCCAATTTGTGATCAAATTTTCAAAAATTTTCCGGCCTCGCCGTAGATTTGTATCACCTACTAATGTCGTTTTAGCCTAAATCCGAGCATTTCTGAAAACTTCTGAAAATACCAATATTTCCCATGTTTGCAAAACAATCTTGCCCTCCCGGGCCTGGTCTTCCCCGAGGTGAGCCCACACCAGAAAAACAACGTAAATATACACGTATATAATATATATACCTATAATATGAGTGCTTAAGGTCAAAACAAATAACAGTGTATATGTTACGTACCGTATGAGATTTTGTACCGTATAATACGGTACGGCAATTTTCGTACCGTATTAAACGGTACGTACCGTATAATACGGTACAGCTTTTTCTGTACCGTATTAAACGGTACGTCCCGTATTATATTGTACGGTTAGTTTTTGTACCCTATTGGCAAAGAACTGAATCTGAGCTGCAAGACTAAAAAAGATAGAATCTTTGTTTTTTCTTGCAATTCTTATTTCTATGCCACATAAGTGCTTAGATTTGAATGACATTCAAATATTTTCAGACGGTTTTGTTGGAAGCTAAAGCTTGAGACGCTATTTTTGGGAAGAAAGCGATGAACATGTAGGAAATAGTTCCATCCTCGTTCCTTAAATAAAACAAATGATACAAATTTTGCTGTTTTGCTACAAAGATAGCTTCTTCATTCAAATCTAAGCACTTATAAAATTAAAAAATTTTAAAACCTTAATATTTATTTGTTTGTTTATACATTTTTTGTTATTTTTGTGTAAAAACGTTGACTTTCAAAAGTTAAGTTCAAAAGTTTTCACTTTTTATGTTCAGAATATTTAATAGAATTAGAAGTTCAGAGTGGCATAGAAATAAGAATTGTAAATAATAATATTTTAAAAGCCAACCAGCACAGTAACCTTGGATATGCAGTTACATGACAAAAGCTGGTCTGCTCATTTAGGGCTTTCATTTAAAACCAAATTTGACAACTTTTGGAAATTTTGATCTTTGATCGGTCCTCACCCCTGAGCTCGCTGGGGACACTTTAGAGGGGTCCTCCAATGACAAAACATGTTCGCCTCACCATGGGCTTTCACTTGATACCAAGCTTGGCCACTTTTGGAAAAATCCATTTTTGACCATTTTGGACCGGTCCAGACCCTGGTCAGGGCGCCACAGGCCGCTGGGGCCACTTTAGAGGGGTCCTCCAACGACAAAAAATGTTCGCCTCACCAAGGGCTTTCATTTGATACCAAACTTGCACACGTTTGGAAAAATCGATTTTTGACCATTTTGGACCGGTCCAGACCCTGGTCAGGGCGCGACAGGCCATTTTCGGGGGTCATTTTGGGGGTCCCCACCGCGGGGGGGGGGCCCAAGGGGGGGGTCCGGGAACCGCAGAAAGTAATTTCCCCGGAATTGAGGAACTTTTTGTACAATAAAAGCCTAAAATAGTAGGGTTCTGAAGGGTCTTCCGACCTGCACCCCTGGGGGAAAAAAAGAGGAGAAACGCGACCCGCGCGGGGGGCCAATTTTCATATCTCAAGATCCACCCGGCCGATCCGGCTGAAATTTTCACAGCATGTACCCCTGCCCACAGGCTCTTCACACACCAAGTTTCAGCCCGATCGGTCCACTCCTCCGCTGGCCCCAGGCCAATGTCCAGATTATACACATTGCGTCAAATTTTCCCTAATTCCATGATTATTTTCGAATACGACACCTTTTTCTGAAAATTTTTGCAAAAGGTGCTTTAAAATCTATAGCTTGGGGCATTCTCCAAATGCAACCGTCCGCAACAGCGCCTTGGTTTTAGTATGCACGGAAAAAGTTAGTTTTTTAGTGCAAAAATACGGTTTTGTCTGAAGCGACATCTTGAGAAGCTATTTTTGTAGCAAAACTGCAAAATTTGTATTATTTGTTTTACTTAATATTTTTTAACAGCAGAATTCAGTTCTTTGCCAATGTGGTACAAAAACTAACCGTACAATATAATACGGGACGTACCGTTTAATACTGGACGTACCGTTTAATACGGTACAGAAAAAGTTGTACCGTATTATACGGTACGTACCGTTTAATACGGTACGAAAATTGCCGTACCGTATTATACGGTACAAAATCTCATACAGTACGTAACATATATAATACAAGGCTGCGCAAATTCCAGCGCAAATTACTGTATGTGTCGAATCTAGATGTGTGCGAAGTTTCCTCTTCATCTCTGGAATGCGATACCAGAACACGTTATTTTAAGCAAGAATGTTGATGATTATAAAAAAGGTTTAATAGAACATAAAGAAACTCTTATTAAGTTCCTAAAAAGGTTTAGGCATTAGGCAGTGTTTATATTGCAAGTTTTGACGCTTTGTATACTATGTTCAGTATAACTGTCATGATTTTGTTGATCGCTTATGCTGTTATTGTTGTTGTTGTTGTTGTTTGTTTATCATCCGTCATGTCCTTATATATATATATACGGAGTAAATTTTCTTTCTTTTCTTTCTTCCTTTCTTTCTGATCTTCATCAACAGATATATGGTGTATATATAGATCAAATGCAGCAACGTAACCAAGCATAGCAGCAGTATATAATAGAAATGGGCAGAACAACGTTATATTGTTGATAACAGTGCGATTGGCCATCCTAGCGCTTTGGTGAACCTTTGCGGAGCAGAATGTGGAAAATTTTTGAAAATTTGGACCAAAAATCCTTAAAATTTGGCATCTTCTGGGCACCTTATGATGGTGACTGGGGGGAAAGCCCAAAAAAGTGGGGGTGGGGCCGGGGGGGGGGGGGGGGGGGTCGAGTGGGGAGGGGGAACCCAAAAAGTGTGGGGGGGGGGGCGCACCCACCACCCCACCCCCACTAAAAAAAGCCCAGATCAAAATTTGCAGCATCAACTGGCTAGGTTTCATCAAATTTGTCAGTTTCTATGTTAAAATGCAAAAATTTGTAAATCTTTCGAAATTCGACGAAATAAATTAAAATAAACGTTGTTTCAGTGTTTCTTCGCGTATTTCTTTGTCCCAGAGTACATTTTGGCCGCTTTAGCTGAGCCAAACAGCCGATCCGCCGAAATGAGGTGTTTTCCGGCTAGCACAAAATTGCCAGGTCCAAATGCAATTTTTAGCTGTTCACGTGAAAGAACGCATTAAACTTGCTATGTGGATGACTTTTGAGCAACTAAGAACCATTTTTGGGAGTTTGGCAGCAAAAGCAAAAATTGGTTTTTTCCCACCCCTTGGTTTTTTCCCATTTTGTAAAAATTCGGCTGGCAGCTTGCCAAGCGTCGCAGGAAGGCGAGACCGACATTTTGGAAAGAGCACATGTTGTTCTCATAGAAACTATTAAGAGTTATTAAATTAAAAGTTATTAAAACCTCTATACACGCGTACACATAGTAACTACTCTAGTAAGATGATAACCACTCTGAAGTATGCATTTGTTGAACAAAGTCGTGGATATACGTACTTACATACATACGTACATAACCTGTTTAGACACCAATGTGCACAAGAATAACCCAAAATCTTTGCTAAATCGCTCGAAAAAATAGATTTTCAAGCTTGAATTTTCCAGAAACATCTAGCTTTTGCTGGAGGCTGTCACCCCCAGACCCCCATTTTTAAATTCGTGTTTTTTATCTTGGCGTTGTGCTTCATTATGATTGCTCTGTTCTTTCTATTTTTACTATTTTTCTTCCGAAATCTTTCTATCTGCTTTTAATTTTAAAATGTATATATATATATATATATATATATAAATGTTCCCAAACCAAATTTTATACTAATTTTTCCCTGTGGCAGCTTTGGTTTTTCTGGCTGCCGAAATCAAAATTTTGAGTGTTTCTATTAAGAATTTTTTACAGTTTTACAAAACTTTCTCAGCATCTGGGGGGCTCCGCCCCCAAACCCCCCGCATTTTCACCTGTAACTTTTTATTCTTGTCAAAAACACACGTAGATATATACATACACATGCTTCGACTTTGGAAAAATAGTTGTATATAACTTGATTAAACTATTCGTTAAATGTTAAAAAATCAATAAAATTCATCAGTTATCATTGCAAAACTAAAAAATATGAATTTCGCCATTTTTTTGCGAAGTTCCGCAAAAAATTTTGGAGGACTGCGTAAAAGTTCGCAAAAAGTTTCGACGAAAAAAACACAGCTCTACAGTCACTTTGAGCATGCAGTCCTATGACAAAAGTTGCTCAGCTCGCTCAGGGCTTTCATTTGATATATATATACCAAATTTGACCACTTTTGAAAAATTTTATATATTTTTGACCCAAAATCGCCTAAGTCCCCACCACAGCAATCTACAGCCACTTTGAGCATGCAGTTCTATGACAAAAGTTGCTCAGCTCACTTAGGGCTTTCATTTGGTACCAAATTTGACCACTTTTGGAAAAAATTCATTTTTGACCGAAAATCGCTTAAGTCCCCACCCCACCCCACCACAGCACTCTACAGCCACTTTGAGCATGCAGTTCTATGACAAAAGTTGCTCAGCTCGCTTAGAGCTTTCATTTGGTACCAAATTTGACCACTTTTGAAAATTTTCAGTTTTGACCCCATGACCTCCCCGACCTGACCCTCCAGACGGCAAAGTGGAACCAGCACAGCAAGATGGGTGGGTCAGACGGCAAAACGGATGCCAGAAATGAGCTGGGCGCACCAGAAAACCCCTATAGACAATGTTTTGAGATGCTATGTACAGTCCTATATGGTGTTCCCGGAAGTCGGTACCGACCGGACCCTCCAGACGGCAAAGTGGAACCAGCACAGCAAGATGGGTGGGTCAGACGGCAAAACGGACACCGGGAATGAGCTGGGCGCACCAGAAAACCCCTATAGACAAAGTTTGGAGAGGCTAAGTAAAGCCAGCTATGGACCTCCGGGAAGCGGTTACCGACCTGACCCCTCAGACGGTCAAGTGGAACCAGCCCAGCAACTTTACTTGGGTTACTCGGGCAGCAAAACTGCTAACGGGAATCGATTCTCCGTCAAAACAAACCTTTGTATGCAAAATGTGAGCCACCCATGTAGCAAAATAAGCGAAAAATTAAGTTGAAAGTTCGACCCAAAATTCACCAACTTTGGCCGGCCAGTACAGAAAAATTACGCACGGAGACGGAAAATCATATAGCATTTGAACGACCCCGATATGTGTACTGTTTAACCATATAGTCAGTATTACCCCATATTTAGCCCAATCTGACTTATTAAGGCGCCTTTGAAGAATACGTTTTGGCCATTTTATTGTTTTGGCCGACTTTGGCCCCCAGCCAAAAATTTTTCCGGCTCCGGGGGGCATAAAAACTAGCTTATTTTCTTATTTTTGATTTGTACTACAAGAATATAATGGGTTTCATAGGCAAAAATTTTTCTATCTGTAGTTATTCAAGCTACAAACCCCCCTTATGAGACATCAAAAGCGAGAAACCGGAAAAAACATCAATCTCGTAAGCGGTTTTTAGAACAACTTTTTAACGGAAAGTGGTATATACGGGGATGAAACTTGGCAAATATACTAAACTCGACACGTACAATTTTTTGCGCGCACATATAATCTGCGCAGCCTTGTTTTACACGGCCATTCGACCATTTTCACTCATACGTATTACAAGTAACGAAAATGCTCCGCACAAAAGGGGATAATATGTGTGTTGGGCCGATGTCTATCCTTTAAATGCCGGTTGAGAAAGCCATATATACATCCGACAGCAAAAGTTGCTCAGCTCATTTAGGGCTTTCATTTGATACCAAATTTGGCCGCTTTTGAAAAATTTTATTTTAGACCCAACATCGCCTAAGTCACCACCACAGCACTCTACAGCCACTTTGGGCACACAGTTCTATGACAAAAGTTGCTCAGCTCACTTAGGGCTTTCATTTGATACCAAATGTTACCACTTTTGAAAAATTTTATTTTTGACCCTAAAGCGCCAAGTCCCCACCCCACCCCACCACAGCACTCTACAGCCAGTTTCGGTACGCAGTTCTATGACAAAAGTTGCTCAGCTCACTTAGGGCGTTCATTTGATACCAAATTTGATCACTTTTGAAAAACTTTATTTTCGACCATTTGACCGTCCCACCCGACTGATCCGTCAAACGGCAAAGTAGAACCAGCCGAGCCACATATGCACGCCGGACGGCAAAACGGATACCGGGAATGAGCTGGGCACACCTGAAAACCACTATAGACAAAGTTTTGAGAGGCCAGGAAAAGCCTACTATGGACCTCCAGGAAGCGGTTTCCGACTTGACCCTCCCGACGGCAAAGTGGAACCAGCCCAGCAAAATGGGTGGGTCTGACGGTAAAACTGACTGCGGGAATCGATTCTCCGTGCCAGAAAACCATTGTATGGAAGATTTGAGCTTTCAAAGTTGAATAGATATAGCAAGGTTCACAAAAAAAAATCACCCCGAAAATTCACAAAAAAAAATCACCCACCTAGACGGCTAACAACAAGCCGCAGCCGGAAAATTTTTTGCATGGTAATAGCCACAAGTCCCAACCCTAACATATATAAGTTTCGCTGCCGAGGTCCAACTCCTCCGACTAGGGTGTCCAAAATAGTCGACCCACCCAAAATCGGACCCTCTGACAACTCCGGACCAAAATTGAAATTTTTGCTGGTACTCACTATGGACTTTGCGCAGCTACCCCATATTATGCATGTGACATGTCCTAACTCTAAGCTATCCAACCATATATTGGATTCCCTGCCATGTCCTCTGGGTTCGCCACCGGCGGGTGATTTTTTTTTTGTGAACAAGTTCACAAAAGAAAAATCACTATCAACTATTTATAAAATGCCTCTGGGGCAACCGCTAGGGTAAAACTAATGCCAAATTCGAGCTCAACTACCCGGAAAACCTATATAGAGCATGTTTTAGGTACCTCAACCCCCTTCAGACAGACGGTCCGGCCGATGGACCCGGCCCGGACCCTCCGGACCCAGGGGGTGGTCAGGATCACCTATCTGGGCAAACGCTACCTAAAAACTAATGCCAAATTTGAATTCTACGCACCGAAAAACCTATATAGGCGAGTTTTTAGGCTTCTGGGGCCTTGAAATAAAATTTTTGGTCAGTCACGTGACCCCGACCCAGGTCACGTGACCCTAGGCCAAGTCTCGTGACCATTCCAGATTCGAAATTACTCCGCCAAATTGTTTGTTCTGTGCTTACTAGAGCAATAGAACACAAAATAAGTGGATTCCTAGCTTCCTGGTATCAATAATAAAGGTCAAGCACATTGGCCTGGGTAGCCACTTTGGACCCGGGGGCCGAGAACCAAAATTCGAAGTTCAGCTGTGCAAAAAAAAACTTCGGGGTCCATATTTTTTTACATTATAACACTATGGACTATGCTCTATTTATGCATGAAAAGAAAAATTTCCTAGCTATATCCTGAGATCAGATCCGTTGGTGATTTTTTTTTGTGAACAAGTGATTTTTTTTTGTAGAATTCGTTCACACAAAAAAGTCACAAAAATTTTTTATTACTCACGCTACATGAGGGCTACCGGGCATGAAATTTGCACCATATGTAGAGGGGGTCACTGCCGTTCCATACGTACCAAAAGTTTTTTCGATCGGACTTCATTTGCGAAATTGCCAGCAAAATTTCGATTTTTGATTTTTTTTTGTGAA
>JASAND010018286.1:0-10387 GCA_030248195.1 Trissonchulus latispiculum
CCCTATTCTAGGGGGAGCGCTAACGCGCTCCCCCTAATATTATATGTACGTATATATGTTGCTGGCTTTCCTTGGGCAGAGGCCAACAAGAGTGACAACTTTTGCAAAGCAAAGCTTTCTAGTCTGACCTTAGCACTAACTTTCAGCGAGGGTCAGCTGTCATTCAGTTACCTAAGAGCGCTAAGAAGAAAGCAAGTCTGAAAGCTGAAAGTAGGGCAGAATCAGACGTCTGACAGGGCAGATTCTGCCACGTCTTAATGACAAGACGCCTTAACCCTGAGTGCAGCAGGTTACAGAACACAGAGTTAACCTTATGGTTAAGGTTAACCCTAACCCTTGCACCAACGCTTTTCAGCTCAGTGTTATGAAACCTGAAGGTTAACACCGAGTTAACTTTAATAGAGCGTTAGCCAATCGTAGGGTGCCAGAAACAGTTTCCATCCAATCGGGAAGCTGTTATAGCCATCCATTTAACTCGGTGTTATCGGCTGGAGAATAAGGTTAACAGAATACTTTCTTGTACTGGACTTGATACAATGAAATACAATGATCTGGAAGGGCACTGTAAAATTAATGCCATGTAAACCTTACAACCTCAATGTCCTTTCTGAAAGGAATCTTCGTTTCAAGGGTCATCATAGCTGTCGAAGGGGTCAAAGCAATTTTTGAGGAATTGAGAAATTCGTGGAAGCTTTTTTCAAATCGTCCTACGGTCACTCATTTATTCAATTGTCACTCAGTACCTATATTTTACCATAGAATTTAATTCAGCAATAAAAACAATAGTAATATCCTTAGAAATAGTGGCGCTATAAGGGTTACCCTACTCCCGCGGAGGGTTAACTTTTTGGTGTTTAACACCGAGTTAACCTTAAGGCTAACACCGAGTTACGTTAACCTAATTTGGTGCAACGGTCTAACTGCGGGTTATCTCACGTTAACACCGAGTTAACGTAACACCGGGTTAAAAAAATGGTTGGTGCAAGCCAGTGTTAGTAGTTTACCCCTCATTGGGCGGATTTTCAACAATAGGCATGCGACAGGAATAGTAGGTAATTCTGGGTCCGACAATCTGCTTCTGCTTCGACAATCTGGCGCGCTTCTTTCTGTCAAGCTCATCCTGCTCAAACCGAGCTAAAATTAAAAAGCATATTTCAAGCATACAATATACCAAAAACGTAATATGAAGACATTTCTGATCATACGTGCATAGTGCGAACTAAGCAAGTGGTAGTTAATTCACTGACTGTATCATAAAACTTGGCCACAAACTTAAGGACACACTCAGTATGCACAGCACAATCAGTGGACACCGGAAAAACTATTGGACAAAGTTTGAAGACAGGAACAGTCACAAAAATAGGAGACGTTGAATAATACGTATACGTACCCAAGGATTTCAAATTCTGTTCTTCAGTTTTCTTGGCTTCTTCTAGTCGCTCGGCCTGTGTCATAGGCTTCACTGTTTTACGTATTTTTCGCTTCTGCTGAGACTTTTCCGACTTTCTTAGCGCCAGCGTTTCCTCCAGGTCATCCCGGCGTGCCAACGTGGATGCTCGCAGCTTTTCTACAAACAAGCAATGTATCAACAAGAAACACTACAACAATTTTACTGTAGCGCAGATATTATGAACAATTGAAGTCTCAGGGAATGCTATTTTAAAAGGAAAACGCAGAGCTATTGCAGTGGAAGTCAAAGCCAAAACGTTCCATTGTCTGTTTCTGTAGAACAATATTTACCACAATAAGATTAAATAAATCCGATCAAACACGTAGGCACACAACATTTCGATAAACGTGAAATTGATTACCATCCAGCACTGGATCTTGTATAACATTCTGAACCGGCTCCGCCTTAGCACGCTTAGGCTTGGGTTGTTTGTCCGTTGGACCCCGCTTATATACTGGTTCCTACAAACAAAATTATGCACATACGCATTCACAAAGAACATGACTAATAAGCAAGGCAAAGCGCAGAACGATAAACGAGTTTCCATCTATGCTTATATACGCATTTTCATTATATCGGTAAAAGATTTCACAAACGATCTGAAAACTTTCTTACTGTAACTAAAACCTATTAAATCTTGTTGCAGAATTTATGCACACGTCAAGGCGGATAAGTGAATGATAGGGGCACGACTGATTCCTAACTAATCTTTCCCTCTATGCTGCAAACATTGAAGCAAACATTGAACAACAAAGTGCTTCTTTGGATCAAAACCGTGACTGCGGTCAAACTTTTCCGTTTTCAAAATTTTTTACCTTTACTGTTTCTACTGTCTATTACTCCGACGCATGGGCGTATCCAGGCGAGGGGTTTTGGGGGTTGAAAACGCCTTCTTTTTGGGAAAGTTTTATCCACACTTTATAGCAAAAAGTGTAAATTCTTGTCAAAACCCCCTACTTTTAAATAATTTTCTTGTTAAAACCCCCTCCTTTCCAAAATATTTGATACGCCCCGTCGCCCCTGCTCCGACGTCGCTTATATATAAAGTACCAGCGGTGTGTCAGGTTTTTTCTGAAATATTCGACCTTCAAAATTGGACTCGCATAGTACGTAGATAGTCGTACGTACACCCGGCTCTACTAAAACAACTAACCACGGAGACCCTAACACTGCTCCCAGATGCAGATCTAATCTGTGGACAGAGGAGCGGTGGCGGAAGGAAGCGAATCGGAAGCGGCAGGGTTCCCCTAGATTTCGTATACTAACATTTGGCTGTTAGTAATGTTCTAGTTTCTAATATTCAGTTAACTAACATTCTAGTGGGGGGGGTGGGGCCCCCTATAAACACCCTTATCCCCCCCCAAAAGTGGGTGCCACTTTTGGTACCAACTTTTGCCCTGAAAAAATCGCCCAGAAGGCCAAATTTTCAAAAATTTTCCGGCTTCGCCAGAGATTTTTGCATATTTAAGCACTATTTTTGCACTAAAAATGAACTTTTTTGGGGATTAATATATAAACAGCGCTATTTTTAGCATGTTATTAGAAAAATTTTGAAAAATTTTCGCCCCCCCCAAAGAATGACTCGCCCCCCGAGGGCCCCCCCAAGAAAATTCCCTAGAATATGTAAGTCCAGTTTCATTGGTATATATACTTATATTTCGTATAATGGCATTTTGTATACTGACACTTCGTATATTTTTGCGTATATTAACATTTTCGTATACACATAAGAATTGAAAAATTATTTTAAAATTACATTAAGCTACGTATATTTATATACCTCTGTGTGTGTACGATAATTGGTGGTACGAACAAGTCACACGCTTGTAGTTTTTCAAGTCACACACTTGTAGATTTTCTAATCATTCACTCGGACGGATGGAAATCACTAAAACTGCCGGTGTAATAGAGATCTTTTGCACTGTGACGGCTATTCCTACACACTGAATAGAATTGCTTCAATCGAGTTATAGACAACGAAGCTATAACTACCAACCAGTTGTAGTTACTAAAGCCAACTCACAGCAAACGAAAGAAATTCGTAGGAAAGATTCATCCAAATAGTTAGGAATTTGTTTTAGCTATAAAGGAGTTTCAAAGATATAGTTCGCGACTAGTAGCGCAGTTGGCACAATAAACAGAATTTGACAAGACAATAAAAGATATAAAATTTCCGATCAAAAAACAATGGAATTGTTGAAAATTACAATGAAACATGATCACATCTCATCTGCGTCCTAAACAAGTAAATCTAGCCGTAAGTAAAATTTAAAAGTAGTATACCAAATGTCTTGTATACAAAATGTAAGTATACGAAATGTCAGTATACCAAATGCCAGTATACGAAATGAACAGACACCATAATATATGGAGGTGGTGCTACTCTTGTCTTTGAGACTCTGAAGTCTCCAGCTGGTGCTTTTTGCTCCAGCTACAGGACTGAGCTGCTGGTAGTCTTGATTAACCTACGCTGCGTCAACAGACGGCTAGATGGAATGATGAAATCCAACTGGCCAACGGAGATAAAAATTTGTACCGATTCGCTGTCACTGCTCCAGAGGATTAAGGCCGGGCCTCAGGCACAGACCTCATAGGCTGGAATATCTCTGTGGCGGGAACTTTGCAGGTTGAAAGAAATTAATATATGTACATGAACCTTCCAATGGATCCCCAGCCATGTAGGCATACATAGAGGGAAACTAATCTACGGATGAAGAGGCCAAACAAGCGACTAAGCTGGATCAGGATATGATGGAAATCGATTTCTCGACTGCCAAAGCCAAAATCAAGAAATACCTATATCATGGATGAATGCCTTCGTTTATGGAGGGCAGATGACGATGCAAATATCTACGGCGGAAACGGCCCTGTACACAATGCTAAGTAGGAAATTCTCAATTGAAAAGAAAGATTAATTCATTCGAAACTGAGACGCAGCGCAATTCTACCATCCTTGCATAACCAAAGATTCAGAATGGGCATATATATCTCCCTACATCTGAATGTCCTGATTGCGGGGCCCAGCAGGAAGACCTGTCCCATTTACTCCTGCACTGTCCCAAACGTCGGATAGCCCGTAGACAGAATTTGGGATTCCGTCCGGGGTCGGCAAGGCCGCACCCAGGGGGGGGTTCAAGGGGTCTAGACCCCCCCTTTTGGGATGACTAAATGGAAAAGTTTTGCTATTTTTGTGGCAAAAACAGCTATTTTTAAAAAATTTTCGCGCCGTCGGCGCGATAATTTAGAAATTAACGTCCAATGTACTGTTTTTAGGCAAAAATGCAAAAATTTTTCAAGTTCTGGGGGGCTCCGCCCCCCAGACCCCCCGTTGCGTTTTACCTTGGACCCCCCCTTTTCAAAATCCTGGGTGCGGGCCTGGGGGTCGGATATTCTTTCCTAGGGCCTCCCGGGTGCTTGCCTTTCTCAGGGATGTGGGGCGGATATAATGGTCCGCCTCAACCACATTTAACTTTTCAGGATGGTCCAGGAACACGAAGAAGCAGAAAATATACAGAAAAGGCATTTGTCAATCATGGACCATGAACGCCATGGGACTGCTCAATCCAATCCATAAAACACTCAACTCAATCATACCCCTCCCCTATATATAAATCCCGACCTACATTAATAACCAATAGGAATGAATGAATGACTGACTGATTAAAGTCAAATATGCACAGTGAAAGGAAGAAACATAAAACTCACCTTATAAGCTTTTGTCACAACTCGTCTGGCTCGCTTAGCTTCAAACTCTTGATCGCTACTCTGGCCCTCAGCATCATTTTCAATATCATCTTCGTTTTGATCAAAGTCTGAATCCAGATAGTCGCTCTCTGATTCAACAGGACTGTCAAACTCCTCGTCGTTCTCTTCCTAGAAAAAGTCAAATACAACTAGAGGGAAAAATGCCCTAAACGGGCATGCAATGGCTAGAATAGGGAAAGAAGGAAGGGCGGAAAAATGCCAATATAATTGACAGTCGGCACAGAAAATTATAGAAACTAGATTCAGCGCCGAATAGGGAATGCAGACGGCGCTGAAAATTATAGAAACTAGATTCAGTGCCGAATAGGGAAAGCAGTCGGCGCTGAAAATGATAGAAACTAGATTCAGCGCCGAATAGGGAAAGCAGTCCGGTAGCGTGGAACAGGCAATTCCTCCGTCCATCCTATTCGGGTGAACTGCTCTGCTCTACCCGAGAACGTGGTATATACTGCGTTTGAAATGAGGCAGGCTACAGCCATATCGTTTGTGTAAGCAAAGCCTGCTTTTGAAGAGTAGAAACTTCTTGGTTGATTGTGGATAATGAACTAACGCAATTAACAGTAGGTGTCATTATGTGATTGAAATGTGCTGTAGCTAGCTAGCATTGTTCTTTAACATAAAGTTAAAGCCAGAGCTGCTGTCTAAAGTATATATATATACATAAACTGCATTGCCTATTAGTAGTAATACTAGTTCCAACTGAAAATACGCTGTTACGCATTCGGAGTTTTAATAATCTCGCACTTAATAATAGTCTAAAAGAAATTAAAATTGTCATTGATCGTTAAAAATGTTGTGTTGGAAAAACAGTCGCGAGGCTCAAGTAGGTCCAAAAGTAGACAACCCAGGGACAGTCTCTACGTTACTGTTTAAGATAAAATTGTATATACGAGAAAGCAGCCGCTCATATCAACATCTTGCAATAATTCACGCGAGTAGGTATAAAACCCTGTCACAGTTAATGAGATTACCTTATCGACGGTAACATTGTTTGAGAGTTGAGAACCGTTGAGCTGGACATATCGCAATTCACGCGAATAGGATGCAGTGTTTTTTTTTGCTCAAAAACGCGTGTAATTACACACTTTTTTCTGGAAAATAGCAAAAAAATTTTGGCGACTGTGTAACGTTACACCAAAATTTAGAACAAATTTTACCAAATGGTCGGAACTTTTTCCAATGCACTTTCATTTGTTTTCACATATTTACCGTTTCTGGGGGGCTTCGCCCCCCAGACCCCCCCCTTTTGCACCATGTCTAGCATTTTATTTTCGGTATTATTTAAGTATATATTAGTTATATGCATATTATATTTGCTATATTTGTTCGTTCTTGTATTAAAAACGCGTACACACCAAAATTTTTCAGCTTATGAAGCAAAATTTAACTGGTTTCTTGCCAAGTTTTGTGCTACAGGAGGCTTTTCGAAAAATTATGCTCCTTCGGTGCACTGGTGTTTTCCTTCGTTCTATCAAGTCAAACCCAATAAATGCAAATCATCGAAGTAACTGCTCAATTTTTTTAATTTTGTCGATCTGATTTGGTGAAACTCCAAATATTGCTGTAAATAAGATGTTAAAATTTTACTTATAATTTTTTAACGGAATAATTTTGTTAACTATAAAATATACATGTGTATACATGTGTTAAGCAAACCGCGCGTAAATTAGGATTTTTTAGGTAGTTACACACTTTTTCTGAAAAATAGCAAAAAATTTTGGAGAGGTGTGTAACGTTACACATAAGCCGTCGGCGAAAAAAAAAACACTGATAGGATGGACGGAGGAATTGCTTGTTCCACACTACCGGACTGCTTTCCCTATTCGGCGCTGAATCTAGTTTCTATCATTTTCAGCGCCGACTGCTTTCCCTATTCGGCACTGAATCTAGTTTCTATAATTTTCAGCGCCGACTGCATTCCCTATTCGGCGCTGAATCTAGTTTCTATAATTTTCTGCGCCGACTGTCAATTATATTGGCATTTTTCCGCCCTTCCTTCTTTCCCTATTCTAGCCATTGCATGCCCGTTTAGGGCATTTTTCCCTCTAGTTTCTTGCATTTTTCCGCTTTAGCGTTTTTCTTCGAGGGCTTAACCCTTTATATACGAGCACTAATCCCCAGCTGCTAAAAATTATCTGACAACAGTTTCATAGCCTATGAAGGACGGTGAATGTTTTGGTGGCATTCGCGTCGCGCCACAGCGCCCCTGTAAGCGGTCACGTGATGTAGCTACAGAGATACATTCGTACTTGAAGGGTACTGCAAATGTATCTCCAGTGCTACATATGCTTCCCCTGCATCAAAATTTTTGGATGGCTGACGGAAGCTAGTTTCATCCCTCCCAATTTAATTCAAGTGGAAAGATTACAACCTTTTAAGCACAATTCTTCTTTGTTCCGTTGATACTATAACCGTAGGTGTAGGCAATTCATAAATTTGTGCTTCCTGCTCAAATCTAGGCTTACTTATTTTCGTAACAAAAAGCATTCTAGAACCGAAGATAGGAGATACATTGTTGGAATACGAATGTCTCCCAAAAAATACATTCCATAAAAGTGACTGTATTTTGTGAACGACAAGAGATAGAGTAATTTATGTATTTTTAACGTATTCCCCGAGTGTCATTTGCTATGGGGCTCAATTGGCAGTTGGTACTTTGGATTGTAGCTGAGAAGATACAAAATTTTCAAAGTGAAATTGTCAAATTCGGCAAAATTTTAGAGACATTTTCTTACGTAGCCTGAAATGTAAAAAAGGCAGAAGGCTCCTATAATTCCAAAATGTAGGCAACATATCAAGGTTCATTACAAACCAAACAACAACTCAATCCAGCAAGCCGTTCGTGCGGAACAGGTCAATGAAAAATGTATCTTCTGAGCTACCGGCGTACATAAAGGGTTTGAATAAACTGCATAAAAAGATTTGCAAAAACCAGACAGGATGCACATATATATATACGTACGTATATACCTGTTTTATCATTTGTACGGAGCACTATCTCTTTATATTGGTTTGTTTGTTTCTGCATCAGAAAACGTTTATATACAAAGAGCTTATCGGAAAACAGGAAGGCGGCTGGCCGTACTCCCATGGGCTTTCATTTGATACCAAACTTTGAAATTTTTTAAAAAATCGATTTTTGTCCAGTCCGGACCCTGGTCATGGCGCCACAGGCCGCTGGGGCAACTTTGGAGGGGTCCTCCAATGAGAAGAAATGTTAGCCTGACCAAGGGCTTTCATTTGATACCAAACATTGAAATTTTTTAAAAAATTGATTTCAGACCAGTCCGGACCCTGGTCAGGGTGCCACAGGCCGCTGGGGCAACTTTGGAGGGTCCTCTAATGACAAAAAATGTTCGCCTGACCAAGGGCTTTCATTTGATACCAAACTTGGAAATTTTTTAAAAATTCGTTTTTTGACCAGTTCGCACCCTGGTCAGGGCGCCACAGGCCGCTGGGTCCTCTTTGGAGGGGTCCTCCAATGACAAAAAATGTTCGCCTCGCCACGGGCTTTCATTTGATACCAAGCTTGGCCAGTTTTTGAAAAATCGATTTTTGACCATTTTGGACCGGTCCGGAAACTGGTCAGGGCGCCACAGGCCGCTGGGTCCACTTTGGAGGTGGTCCTCCAATGACAAAAAATGTTCGCCTCGCCACGGGCTTTCATTTGACACCAAACTTGGCCACTTTTGGAAAAATCGATTTTTGACCATTTTGGACCGGTCCGGACCCTGGTCAGGGCGCCACAGGCCGCTGGGTCCACTTTGGAGGGGTCCTCCAATGACAAAAAATGTTCGCCTGACCAAGGGCTTTCATTTGATACCAAACTTGGAAATTTTTTAAAAATTCGTTTTTTAACCAGTTCGGACCCTGGTCAGGGCGCCACAGGCCGCTGGGTCCACTTTGGAGGGGTCATCCAATGACAAAAAATGTTCGCCTCACCAAGGGCTTTCATTTGACACCAAACTTGGCCACTTTTGGAAAAATCGATTTTTGACCATTTTGGACCGGTCCGGACCCTGGTTAGGGCGCCACAGGCCGCTGGGTCCACTTTGGAGGGGTCATCCAATGACAAAAAATGTTCGCCTCACCAAGGGCTTTCATTTGATACCAAACTTGGCCAGCTTTGAAAAATCGATTTTTGACCATTTTGGACCGGTCCGGAAACTGGTCAGGGCGCCACAGGCCGCTGGGTCCACTTTGGAGGTGGTCCTCCAATGACAAAAAATGTTCGCCTCGCCACGGGCTTTCATTTGACACCACACTTGGCCACTTTTAGAAAAATCGATTTTTGACCATTTTGGACCGGTCCGGACCCTGGTCAGGGCGCCACAGGCCGCTGGGTCCACTTTGGAGGGGTCATCCAATGACAAAAAATGTTCGCCTCACCAAGGGCTTTCATTTGATACCAAACTTGGCCAGTTTTTGAAAAATCGATTTTTGACCATTTTGGACCGGTCCGGAAACTGGTCAGGGCGCCACAGGCCGCTGGGTCCACTTTGGAGGTGGTCCTCCAATGACAAAAAATGTTCGCCTCGCCACGGGCTTTCATTTGACACCAAACTTGGCCACTTTTGGAAAAATCGATTTTTGACCATTTTGGACCGGTCCGGACCCTGGTCAGGGCGCCACAGGCCGCTGGGTCCACTTTGGAGGGGTCATCCAATGACAAAAAATGTTCGCCTCACCAAGGGCTTTCATTTGATACCAAACTTGGCCAGCTTTGAAAAATCGATTTTTGACCATTTTGGACCGGTCCGGAAACTGGTCAGGGCGCCACAGGCCGCTGGGTCCACTTTGGAGGTGGTCCTCCAATGACAAAAAATGTTCGCCTCGCCACGGGCTTTCATTTGACACCAAACTTGGCCACTTTTGGAAAAATCGATTTTTGACCATTTTGGACCGGTCCGGACCCTGGTCAGGGCGCCACAGGCCGCTGGGTCCACTTTGGAGGGGTCATCCAATGACAAAAATGTTCGCCTCACCAAGGGCTTTCATTTGATACCAAACTTGGCCAGCTTTGAAAAATCGAATGTTTACCATTTTGGACCGGTCCGGAAACTGGGCAGGGCGCCACAGGCCGCTGGGTCCACTTTGGAGGTGGTCCTCCAATGACAAAAAATGTTCGCCTCGCCACGGGCTTTCATTTGACACCACACTTGGCCACTTTTA
>JASAND010018288.1:0-21490 GCA_030248195.1 Trissonchulus latispiculum
ACTGGACGGTTACTACAGTAGACTGCCAAGCTTTCGGACTTTGAAATATTTGAAATCGATGCGGCAAAATTTGGCAAAGTTTTTTGGACCATCCTGAACTATAGGATAAGCTTAAACCAGAACTGATTATATGTAAACGGGTACCTGTGTTGGACTTCTTGGTAATATTAAGCAAACTTGCTGCTCTTGACCCTTAATCTGCTGCGATCTCGGGGAGTATCCCGGGTCGACGGAAAAACTCACTTTACTGAGCGAATTATTGTAACGCCTGCCATGGAAATTGCCCTGCCTACAGATCGAGCCAGTACACTATCCAGGTGCTTGTTTACGTTTTTTATGTTGTCATGTTTTTCTAAGAAACTGAACTGAGCTGTTAGCTGACACTTTCATGTTTTTTGTCCTGACCATTTAATGGTAGTCTGTTTTGTTTTCAGCCACTGATGATCTCAATGTAGAAAATAGCTTGGCTGTGTTTGGCCTTCCAGGCCGCGGCGGCGATATTGCTGCCAGTGCAGATAGATACCGTCGCATTTCTTCCTATGCCGCTTTACCGGCCAGATTGAAACGGGCCACTAAGCCTGATATCACCTTTCGCCTTTATGAAAATACTAGTCTGGGTCAGCTGTCTGTATCCGTTGCCTTGGGACTCTCGGACAGGATAGTGGACGCCCCCGTCCGTTTGATGTATTTTACGGTTCACGAGAATGGCGGCATTGAGCTTACGAAGCGTCTGAACTTTGAACGAGAGTCTCTGGTGGAGGGATCAGTCATCATTGAAAACACGCATACGCAAGGTCAGTCAGTCAGTCACTTGGGGGCATTATTGTTTATACGTACGTTACAGGTTCATGTGCTTGCTTTTGTCTTTTTATGATGGCTCCTTTCCAGAATTATCTTTGCTATTTGTTTCAAATGGGATGCGTGCAGTTTCGCACCCACTGTGTTTTTGGGAGGAGGCTTTTTACCGTTATGCCAGCCATAGGCGTGGGGAAAGCGGTGGTGGCCGCGTTTTCTCTATGCGAAAAAGTGGGGGCCCTTCACTAGGGGAAGCCCAAAAATGGGGGTCCAAAGTGGTATAGAATTGCCAAAAATGCAGTAAAAATAGCCTGTTTTCCATGCTGCTGTAACTATGCTCAAAAGTGTTTAAAACTTGAGTTCGAGTACCAAATGAGTACCAAAAAAGACGATTTCAGACCAAAAAATTTCGCCGAGTCCGGAAAATGTTTGAAAATTATGATTAAATACCTTAAAATTTTCTATTTTGTGGGCTCCCTTATAATGAGTGGGGAAGCCCAAAAAGTGGGGTGGGCTCCCCGGCCCCGCGACCTCTAAGGAAAACCCAGAGTGAGAACGCCCCTCTTGAGGAGGGAAGGTCAAAAGTGGGGGTACTTAAGTGGTACTAAAATCGCCAAAAATGAAGTAAAATTAGCTTGTTTTCTTATACTGTTATCACTAAGCTAACAAGTGCTTTAGCATCAGAAAATACTATTTTATACCTAAAAATCTCGGCAACGACGAAACTGTTTTGGATTTTTTAACCAAAAATCCTTAGGATTTATGCAATTTTTGGGCATTTCAACATGAGTGCGGGTGCCCAAAAAGTGAGGGGAGGCTAAAGGCTTGGGAGAGGGAGGGCGTCCACCACTGTCGTTAACCCAGTATGCTTGTTCTTTGAAACTTATTATATTTTCTGCGTTTGTTTGTATAAATTTTCTAACTATGATCTCGAACAGGTTATTAGAACTGTTGCTATTGCAACTTTTTCAGTCTATCTTTAAGTCTATCGTTCTTTTGTGTCAGCTCATCTAGAATGAGTTCCAATTCGCGAACCTCAAGCCTGTTGTTTCTACTGATTTTCGGTACATTTCAATCTTACTAGACTTTTTAATGCATGCATGACTCAGGTTGTCATCTAGTTTAAACAAATCCTGTATATACATTTAAGCTTTTTGTTATCAAACGGATATATTATATATATATAATACGTAGTGTTTAGAGTAGTTTTCATTTGATTCAAGCTTTGAATGTTTTCTATATTTTCATGTGTACTGGCCGTCGTTAAGTTATGATTCAAGTGGCATACTCATACATTTGGCAGTATATATTATACAGAGTATAGACATGTGTATAGACGTAGATGTAGTATATATCTAAATATATACGATATACAAAAGCACAAGTTTGTGTTGTAGAGGGAAAACCTTCCTGCTTTGTATCGGAAATAGCAACCTAAATTGTCAGCAGAATAAATAAAATTGCACCAGATCCAGCATGTTTGCTTTTGCTAATTTTCGCAGTACTTGACTTTCAAACTGTTGCATTGTTTGCGTGCATATATATACATGTCATGTACGTATATTTATTTACAGCATAATAATCGCGTTTAGCTATAAATAAAAAATGGCACAAGCTTGTTTCACGGTGTGTGGCTGGCTATAGAAGAAATAGAGCTTTACTAATGCACTGTTTTTAGCAGTCAGTTTTTAATTTCATGGATATACAACAGAACAGAAATATGGCTTTCGAGCAATTTTTGTAATGGAATTGATGTATATCGAGGTAGAGAGATATGTGTGCTTTTATGGGTGGGGCTGGGGCACATCTATATATGTACGTAATAGCTGGGTTTGCCTCTTTGTACATATTTGGATATATAGAAATATTTAGATTAGTAATTTCACTTCAGTGATTTGGAAACATTAGCAAAGTTTATTTACGTGTATTGTGTCTCGTTATTTTGGGTTACAATTCACATAAAATTATGTATGAAATGAACGTGTATGTATATGCATGCATGCTAACGCGCTTTACGTACTATGTATTGTAGGTACCTATGTCTGTGTGTGAGTCATTTTATTTATATTCTTCGGTATAAATCCACTACAGTTTACGGTGCTTTATTCTTGCTTAGCTAGCTAACAGTTACAAGGGTCAGCGTTTATTTTCCTCCATATCTAGAAATTTTGGGCAAGGCGATGAAGGTGCTTCTGTCTACGAGCATCTGTAGTATTATTCCTGCTAGCTAGAATTTTGAGTTGCAATTGTTAAAAGTGGTTTCTGGTGTGATCTCAAATCAAAATTTTGGTATCTTGAAATAAAAGCTGATAATTAACTATATATATAGACAATGTGAGGTATACGTATACCTATATACTCAGATATACGTGCTACGTGCAGGTTTTCTGGATGTATATACCTATATTAATTAGTAAGGTATATAATATATGAAAGTTTTACGTTGTAGACAAAAGTTCTATGCAGAAAAACTTTGGAACAATTTCTTATTTTTCTTTTATGTAACCTGTGGCATTGATTGCAGAAGTTAATTGTTAATATATAATTAAATATATACGTACGCATTCGTATACAGTTTTAAAGCAAAACTTTATTTTGTTGTTATATGACTGATTAGCCAGTACGTATTGGTTCGTGTCTGCTCATGGTTTACGCTGAATGGCAAGAATAATTTAGTTTCACTCCGTTCAAAAGAATTCAACTTTTGGGGCAGTTTGGGAATTCCTAATGATTTTTCCTGTGCCTATTTTAAAATGACACTTTAGGCTTAGGATTGGATTGAGTGCTCAAGTTTGACTGCCTGTGTAATATAGTGTTTGAAGTTGTGTTGAAATAAGCATTGGGGAACTGACCATTAGTTCCTGGAAAAGGGTTCTTGAAAAGGGACCGCTGCCCGGCACGATTGTCTGACCATCCGTCGTGTGTCCGTATATAAATATAAATAAGATCTGTGAGAAGTACGTATGTCTACTACTTAGACACAGAGAGTATTGTGATGCACACACATATAATTACGTATCATAATCAGTGTTTTTTTGCTCGGACACTTTTGCGCTCTTCTGCGCACTGCCTCAAAATTTTTTGCGCAATTTGCTAAAAAAGTGCGCATAGCAGGAAAAATGCTAAAATTTAGCATAAAATGTCTGTTTTGCATTTATTAGTAATTGCAACCTTTCTACAATGTTCAGAGCTGCTGATTATAAGATGCCAGAACTTATATAATGGCTGAATAAATTTGCAAACTCACCTAACTTTGCAACGATGGGCATGGGGCGCAGAACCAAAAGACTTTAAAAATAGCAACCATTTAAGTACGTATGATCATCTTCAAGTTTTATTGACATAAAAGTAAATTTGTTTCAAGTTTTATTTTTTTAAAAGTAAATTTTCATTCTGTAAATTTACCAAATGATGTAGGCTTTTGACAATTTTCAGGTTGTTTGCAAGCTAAGAATCATCACTGCTTTTTATACAAACAAAAATACACGCTATTTTGAAATTTCATCGAAAATTATGCAGTTTTCAGAAAATGATTCCGACATCTGACTCAGTAATTTTCAGGACTCAGCCCAGAGCATCTCTATTTTTAAATGCCTTTTGAACGGTCGGTGGGTAGAAAAACACGGACAATAACATACATAAACCTAGCAGTCACGTAACCTCCTGCTAAAGTTTGTAAACTTCTCCAAAAACTGCCAAGCTAAAATTAAAATTTAGCAATCAGTTATTTCGTAACTTGAATATGCAAAGCTTGTTGCATATACAAGTTAGAAAATCACACGTACGTTAGGCCATGAGTGCTTGTATATTAATGCTAGGACGTTTACTGAAAGTTAGGTCGCATCTTAGCAAGAAACCAATAGTAGGCAAGTAAGGAGGGGGTCTGGGGGCGGAGCCCCCAGGGAAAATTGGAGGTTTTTTATGAAATTGAGAGCCAGGAGCAATTTTTCTGAGCACTTTGAGCAACTAATGTTTCGTAATTTTCTCTCAGTGTCGGTAGAAAAAGTGCGCACGCGTGCGCACTAGCTCAAAATTTTTTGCTCATATCAGAAAAAAAGTGCGTCATTGCGCACTTTTTTGAGCAAAAAAAACACTGATCATAATACCTTAGAGCTAACATGTGTCATCGTTAATTCTAAGTAAATTATAGGTAATATACGTGTATATATATAGTACGTAGGCACCTCGATTTTTTTGCATTTTTGTATAAAGCAATTTTAATTCTGGAATTTGGTGAGCACACAGAAACTGACATTCAGAAAATTTATACCAATAAAAAATGTTTCTACCTGTAGATATTCGAAGTACGGACAGTCTTTCTTCATTACGTAATTTAGCTACCTCTTTTTTTACGGCTTAAACGTGCGAAGTTCTGTCTGAACTTTGTTGATGTGAGCGTCTCCATGTTTTTGGCATCTTTTAAAATGATGTTTGTGAAGACCTCGAGTTCTGCCACTCTAAGAAGCCATCCGACATAGTGTTGTCATCCGGGCCTGTTTCGGGCTCGGGCCCCGGGCCGGGCCCGGGCCGGGCCCGAGCCCGGCCCGGATCAAAATTTGGCCGGAGCGGCCCGGCCCGAGCCCGGCCCGGATTTTTTTCGGGCCCGGCCCCAAACAGGCCCGGATTTTTTCCCGGGCCGTTTCCGGGCCAAAGGAAAAATTGCTATAAATGGACGGAAAAACACCAAATTTTTCGGAGAATCCTTGAAACAAGAAGCTGTTTCACTTCAATTGAACTGAAAAGTAGACGTTAGATAATAAATATCAAGAATTATTTAAAAACATCGTTCTTGATTCGGCAGTTTTACTCCGTTAGAACTTCATTGAAATGCTTTCAATGATATGAGATTGGTGAGTGATGCATTGCTTTATTATATATGCCTATTCGTTTATATTGAAAAGACGTTTATAAAAATTCAAAAGACAATCAAAGGAAGTTATATACAGTTCATACTAAAGCGTTATTTAAGATTAACAGACATTGCAAAGTTAATGCCGATACATTATTGTATATTATTTTTACATTTATTTCCGATTACTTATGTTTATGATCTGCTAAAAACGACATCAAAAATCGTTTTTACTAATTTTGACCATTCGGGCCGGTTTCGGGCCGGTTTCGGGCCCGACTCCGGGCCGACCTCGGGCCGACCTCGGGCTTGTTTCGGGCCCGAAATCCGGGCCGGGCCTCGGGCTTGTTTCGGGCCCGAAACCCGGGCCGGGCCTCGGCCCTGTTTCGGGCCCGATATCCGGGCCGGGCTCGGGCCGGGCCGGGCCTGGCCCGGCCCGGGGCCCGGCCCGGATGTCTAGGAACGGCCCGCCCGGGCCCGGCCCGAATTTTTCGCTAACGTGACAACACTAATCCGACACACCTGTTTCCTGGCGTTTCGCGTGGTATATATATATATTGTGATTACCTTTATCTTAGGCTTCGGTCATGCTTTAAAGTTAGAGTCGTCGAATCTAATCTAGTCAAAAAATCTTGTTTGTTGCTATCAAGCTGCAGTGTGGGAGGAAGCGTATGCATATTAGAGATGAGGACGAGCCGGGATTTTCCGGCTCGGCTCGGCTCGGCTCGGGAGAAAATGTGGTCGGCTCGGCTCGGCTCGCGGGCATACCCGGCTCGGCTCGGCTCGGAAGAATATTGAAAGTGGGCCGGCTCGGCTCGGCTCGCCCAGCTTGAAATTTTAAATTTGACGGATTCCACCGAATTGTGGATTTTCTTCCTTGTTTTTGACAAAAGGCCTGAAAACAGCTGTCTAGCTTTCGTGTACCAGTGTGAATCACCACAATTCCATTTTTACCGAGACACTGCGAGATGCAGAGTCTACGATTATAAGATTTAGTGATATTGATATTTGGTAAATGTATATTCTACGAAAGTGGGCGGGGGCCCATTCATGCTTGTTTTGCTTAAAATTTATTATTTTATTCTATGTACACAATATGGAAAGCAATCAGTGATAAGCCCCGAAAAAATCACGAGAAAACTTTTTGTTTTCCTCAGTCTTTTGGAAAGGCATAATCTGATAAATTGCAAAATGCTTCAGAACTCAGCAATAAAATTCAGAATTCTTTCACATTATTTTTTAAATTTCAGAAAATTTCAAATCCTCTAATTGCTCTCTGCCGATCGTAGCTATAATAGTAGTCAACTGTAATTATGCAGAATAATTTTAAACTCTAAATTAGTAGTAAGTATTTCTGGTATATAATCAGCGCTTTTGCAACCTTTTCTGCTATCTGATAGATTACTACAAAAACCCAAAGCCACAGTAGTAAGACACTGCAAATTTTAATTGTAATATTTTTGATAATACTAAATATGACACGTTGAAATAACTAAGTCAAAATGTTTCCTTATAACTAAGTCAAAATGTTTCCTTATAACTACACCATACATAGGTTGACTTCAAGCACAGCCTAACGTTTAAACTAGGTTGGCGTGGAAGGAAGGTATGAATAAAGACAAGGAAAAACGGAAAATTAGACGACAAAGTTGAACACAGAAAACAGAATTCATTGAACTAGTTGACTATTTTGTTTGTACAAATTCGGAAGTAATTACAGTGAACTTAAAATTTTCGATAGGGTCGGCTCGGCTCGGCTCGGAGTTTCAATTCTCCGGCTCGGCTCGGCTCGGCTCGGGAGAAATTGTTGCCGGCTCGGCTCGGCTCGGCTCGCGAGCCGAGCCGAGCCGCGAGCCAAAATCCTCATCTCTAATGCATATATATACGTACATTTGCTTTTGGTTGCGAATTCTTCAGCTTACCCTGTATTAAATATTCAGTCGTCCAGTCAACACTTTATATGACCATGATAATCTCATTATTGTGTAACTCAGAAGCATTCATTGGTTGGGAAGAAAATGTGTGTTTTGTTAAGGTCTCCACAGGACGGCTAATTGGAAATAGATTACGTGTTAACATGACTGTGAAAGTGAATTCGTTAGCCAAAAGGGGCTCTTGCTAATGTCATGTTCTGCTCACTCATATAATGACCATTGTGGAACATAATGAACAAAATGTGTATATGTGCATATATTATGTGTAGCAGTAGTGATCTCTCTAGGGCAGACAGGGCGTGGAAGTGTGCCCCTGATTGAAATTGTCTATATGACCATTTACACCTTGTTTCTGATGTCTGGTTTGAAGCAGGAAAATGGTAAAAACGAGAAAGATGGAGACTGTTTTCAAACTATATATATTATGAAGCTATCAAATTTTGATGGCGTAAGATGATACGACATTTGTTAACCTTGGGAGATGAGTCAAATCCACTAGCGTAGCCAGAAAAAAATTTCGGAGGGGGGCAAGCCAAAATTTATCAGAAATTAGTGCTGAATCGGAACCTATAGAATCTGGTTTCAAGTGCAAGCTGCAATTTTTGTGGCATTTTCGTGGAAAATTAGCGCCGCAGGCGAATTTTTTCGGAAATATTGATTAGAATTCTCATTTGGTGTTAAAATTTTCTCTTTCGCCTCCGATTTCGGGGGGGGGGGCATGCCCCCCTCGCCCCCCCCTGGCTACGCGCCTGGTCAAATCCATGCATGCCATGTTGTTGAAGGGCCCTTTCAACAAAGCAAATTTTTCGGTTTTTTGTGCAAAATTTGTTCAGTAAACCGGAAAAATTAGGGCCTGCCCATAACCCACAATCCATTTGCTTTCAGCTTACATATTTCAGATTGGAACCTGAAGAAGTATATGTATACGTTGAGTGGGGTCTGGGAGGGAAGGTACTCTTTTCACGCATGCAGTAAACGGAGTGCACGTATGTTATGTATGTACGTATATACTTGTATCGTCATAGATTCGCATCAACCGAGGAGCAACAAAAGTGGTATACACCTAGCAGGTTTATATACATACCTTCGACTGACGGTAGGACGTGTTCAATTACATACTGTGCTGTTTGCGTCTAGATTAGCTGCATTTTGATCCTAGCATGTTACGAACGTCGTACTTATATAAGTGTATGGACTATGGAGCACCATGCAATTGTGTATATGTATAATAAGTGGTTATATATATTCTTATGGATATTGGATATATTGTGCTGAGTTTTCTCTTGTCTCATATGTCAGAGGGTATTTCTCATCTCGGATGGCTTGTTTGAAATGACCGTTACCATAATTTGATGATGACTCTTTAGCATTAAAAGCTCTGGTTAAATTTAGTCACTGAACCTGAACTGATCTGAATTCTGAAATTCTGAATGATAGAAATGTCTGTAAGATGGAGAATTGATACTTATATACTTCATTATTATCTTTATATGCATATATAAAACATTGATCGTATATATATACAGATATTAATAGATTTACGTACTACGTACGTATACTAGGTATATATATAGTACGTATATATGTATATGTTGTCGTTGCTTTTTAGTTCTGCTTTTGTTACGTATTTCGGCTAGCCCGTATTTCTTTCATGACTATATATATAGGAATTGCAGCAGTCTGCCTTGATGCTGAGATGAATGCGTCGGTCAAATAAGGTTAGAGCTGAGGTGGTGAGCTAGAGCTTACCCATACCAAGGAATGCTCATTTGATCAGGTTTTCGGATTTTTAGGCCTGGAGGACTTTCCTTCCTGAAAAAAATCGTCCTTCGAAGGCACATTTTGGCGTCCTCATTTGAAATTAGTAAATTTTGTGCTGTTTTGAGTTTGAAGTCCAAACAGTGAATGGAGGACGTTTGTCTACATTAAGAAAGTGTATAACCAACCAGTCTCAGTTTCGGTTGAGGTTACACTTCAGTTCGTTTTCCTGCAAAGCAACTGTTACATAGATTGTGTCGGTATTTAAAGTTTTAGTTTCATAAAAACCGGTTGATGGTAGCTATTTTCTCTTGTATTATGCAGTACATACGTATATATAAGTATTCTTGAAAGTCCTTGTAGTGAAATTTGTGATTCAATATGATATTGTTGACGAATTATCGTGAAATAGGTCTTTTTCATAACAACTTTGAAAATGTTTTCAGTCGTCTGAAAAGCGGATTATGCTGGTCTTTCAATCAAGAAGGGTCATTTTGTTGTATTCTGTTTGCAAATAGTTTTATAGCAGTTTTGACGCCTTGTGTGACTCGACTCGTTTAAGTTGAGTGAGTGACTGAGATTTCATGCATCGCAGTAGCATGAGGACGAAACTATGTAGATATGTATGCGTACGTATGTCTATGTCTATGTATATATTCCTATGTGTGTTTGATATTTGTAACTGTCTGTTATTACTTTATTTACTTCATATGCATACTTTATATATATACTTTAGGCACGCAGGTATATAAACATAATACGTACATATATATATATATACGTAGGAATTTGAAAGTGTTCACATAAATTTGTTCAGGGATTTAAATATCAAACCATATATCAAATATTTTATCCACTTACAGTGCTTGCGTTGGTGGTAGCAAGTAGGTCGCAGTATTGGCGTGAGCAGGATCAGAATCGCCTCCAGTTTTGGAGTTGACCGATTTGACCAAATGAAAATTTGGTATGTTTGTGTATGAGGGTATGTATAAGGGTACGTTTTTGACGACGCTATGTAAGTTCAAATATAGCAAAAATTTCCGGGGTCGATCTGGCGAAATTCCATTTCCCGAATTTTTGGGTTTGCCTAAAACACGGCCCCGGCCCCATTCTATATACGGCCCCGTGCATAAAACACGGCCCCGGGATCTTTTGCGCTTCCCCCCCAGCCCTAACTTTCGATTTTTTTGACCAATAACTTTGAAATTTGGTGTGGGTGTATACTGGAGGCTGGTGAATTCAAAAATTCAAAAATTTTAAAATTTTAAAAAATTTTAGATAATTTTAAATTTTTGTTTGGTAAGGGGTGACCAAGGGGAACCAAAAAATTTTTGAAAAAATTTTGCTGAAAACATGCATACAAGGATTTTCTGGGGCGCTGAGCACGAATCTGAAATCCGTTTTTCGATTCAGCTTTTCGTTAGCTCAGTATAAGCGTACATGTTAAGCTTAAGTACAACTTTAGCTTATATACTGAGCTAACGAAAAGCTGAATCGAAAAACGGATTTCAGATTCGTGCTCAACGCCCCAGAAAACCCCTGTATGCATGCTTTCAGCAAAATTTTTTCAAAAAATTTTTTGGTTCCCCTTGGCCCCCCCTTACCAAACAAAAATTGGAAATTAATTTTTGAATTTTTGAATTCACCAGCCTCGAGTATGCACCCACTCCAAATTTCAAAGTTATTGGTCAAAAAAATCAAAAGTTAGGGCTGGGGGGGGAAAGCGCAAAAGATCCCGGCCCCTTTACGGCCCCATCCAAAAATTTTGTTTTTGACAAAGGGAACTAAATACAAGCAATTCAGCATTTCCTAAACTAAAAAATTAAACTGCATAAATGCCTAATTTTAGAATTTGAAGTTATAATTGAAACATTTTATTGAATCAAATTTTATTTGATTTTTTTATATCTTGGTAAACCTATATACATAATATGAAAAATTTTTATGTGAAACAGTTATTCCGTTTTTATATGTATTATCAAACATTGTTCCAAATGTTTAGATACTCGTAGTGTAAGAAGTAACATGTTAAATTAAAAATTAAATCTCATAAATTCATTTAATTTCATAACCATAAATTTAATTTTCGTTTTAAAATATATAAATTTTTAAACGACATGCTTAATTTTGATTTTAAGGTGGTGATTCCTTTTGGTCCCATATTGTTGGTTGGAGGCATAAATGAAGATGAAATTTGACGAAACTTTCCGAAATAAGTTCTTTTAGCGTTCTAACACCCTCCGCGCAAGCCCGATTCAAAAATTCGAGATTTCCGGTCAGAATGGTTTGGGCCAGTATAAAATGCAGACGCAGACGCAGACGCAGACCAGCAGACTGGGGTATAAAACGCAGACTTTGATGCAGACGCAGACTCGGGTATAAAAAGCAGACGCAGACCCCACTAAAAGTATAAAATGCAGACTTTCTTGCAGACTTGCAGACTAGGGTATAAAAAGCAGACCGGGGTATAAAATGCAGACTTTTCAGCAGACTTGCAGACCCGGGTATAAAATGCAGACTTCTGAGCAGACATGCAGACCCGGGTATAAAATGCAGACTTTTGAGCAGACTTGCAGACCGGGGTATAAAATGCAGACTTGGGTATAAAATGCAGACTTTTGAGCAGACTTACTGATCCTGATATACATAAAATGCAGGTTAGGCTATAAAATGTAGGCTAGTCAGCAATTAAAGCAGGCTCCGGTATAATAAAATGTACTACGTATAGATTTTGCAGATTTTGGTGTAAAATATGCAGTATGGTCGGTATGATATACATAAAATGCAGGTTAGGCTATAAAATGTAGGCTAGTCAGCAATTAAAGCAGGCTCCGGTATAATAAAATGTACTACGTATAGATTTTGCAGATTTTGGTGTAAAATTAGGTAGTGCGCGTCAGCGCACTACCTAGAATAGGGAAAAAAAGGCGTATTGACTAGAAACTAGACTCAGCGCCGAAAAGGGAAATCAGTCGGCGCTGAAAATGATAGAAACTAGATTCAGCGCCGAATAGGAAAAGCAGTCGGCGCTGAAAATGATAGAAACTAGATTCAGCGCCGAATAGGAAAAGCAGTCGGCGCTGAAAATGATAGAAACTAGATTCAGCGCCGAATAGGGAATGCAGTCCGTTAGCGTGGAACAGGCAATTCCTCCGTCCATCCTATTCGCGTGAACTGCTCTGCACTACCCGAGGACGTGGTATATACTGCGTTTGAAATGAGGCAGGCAACAGCCATGTCATTTGTTTAAGCAAAGCCTGCTTTTGAAGAGTATAGTGAAGCGGGAAAAAAACCCACTCGCCAATGCGGGAAAAAAAACCCACCCCCAGTGTGGGCTTACCGGTATGAGCTATCTAGGTTTTTAATAGCCTATCTTGAAGAGCATCCAAAATAACCCTGGAGGGTGTATTATGGTAGCTCCCACTGCTTCCCTGAAAATTTTTTGGGACTTTGAAATTTTTGGAAATTTTGGTCCGACCAAGTGCCGAAATTTGGCAAACTTTGCCGGGCCACCCTGAACTACTGGAAAGACTTAGACCAAAGCGGATTATATGTACCTGTAGGGCATCTGTTGCGCTTCATGATGATATATGTCACACTGCTCTGACCCCTCCGGTGCGACCTGGGGGTGACCTGGAGTTGGCGGGAAAAAAACCCACGGCGGGAAAAAAACCCACTTTTCAAAATTAATTTTTTTTTTCTAACCATTGACCGGAAAGGTCAAACCAATACATACATTTGTTTAATAGAGCCTATAGATTAAATTGGTATAGGTTTTACCTGGGTTCGTACTGTTATGAGTGGTCCAGGGGGTCTAAATCGGACACGGTGCCATTTCAAGCCAAAATTTCAATTTTGACCAAAAATGCTTATTTTTGTCTTAAAATGGGTCTAGTTTGGCTCTAAATACAAGAAAAACACGTTTTCTACACGATAGGATGCTTAAACTGCCGAAAATAAACAATTTTAAAAAATTTCCAAAATTTGCCTATGTTTATGTGTTAAAGATACAACATTTTCAAATGACCATATGACCTCAATTTTAGTACAAAAACTAATATATTTTGATGCAGTTGTACTAAAAACAACCTGCTCTTTCATTTGGAATGGTTTGAAATGCTCCTGGCAGCTTGCCAAAAATTTTTTGGGGTGGGTTTTTTTCCCGCATATGGGTTTTTTTCCCGCATTGGGTTTTTTTCCCGCCAGTTTGGGACAATTTTTCTCGCTAACTGCACACCCTAGAGAGGTGTTCTATAGCTCATAAGAAAGCTTACGACTAGGCCTAACTACCTGTATAATCAGCATTTCGATATGTCAAACCATTAAAAAGTTCTGGCCAAAAATCTGAAAAGTGGGTTTTTTCCCGCTTGACTATATATAGAAACTTCTTGGTTGATTGTGGATAATGAACTAACGCAATTAATGAACTAACGCAATTAACATTAGGTGTCATTACGTGAATGAAATGTGCTGTAGCTAGCTAGCATTGTATTTTAACATAATTTAAAGCTGGAGGCTGGAGCTGCTGTCTTCTGCATAAAGGACAAAAACTGCATTGCCTATTAGTAATAATAGTAAAATTAGTTTACGTACCACCTTTTATTTATTAGTAATATTACTAGTTCCAACTGTAAATACTCTGTTACGCATTCGTATTTTCATTAATTTCGCACTTAATAATAGTCTAAAGCAAATTAAAAGTGTCATTGATCGTTAAAAATGTTGTGTTGGAAAAACAGTCGCGAGGCTCAAGTAAGTCAACCCAGGGGCAGTCTCTATGTTACTGTTTAAGATAAAAATGTACGAGAAAGTAGCCGCTCGTATCAACATATTGTAATAATTCAGGCGAGTAGGTATAAAACGCAGTCACACTTAATGAGATTACCTTATCGACGGTAGCATTGTTTGATAAAGGAACCGTTGATCTGGACATATCGCAATTCACGCGAATAGGATGGACGGAGGAATTGCCTGTTCCACGCTAACGGACTGCATTCCCTATTCGGCGCTGAATCTAGTTTCTATCATTTTCAGCGCCGACTGCTTTTCCTATTCGGCGCTGAATCTAGTTTCTATCACTTTCAGCGCCGACTGATTTCCCTTTTCGGCGCTGAGTCTAGTTTCTATCCTTTTCATCGCCGACTGCATTCCCTATTCGACGCTAAATCTAGTTTCTATCATTTTCAGCGCCGACTGCTTTCCCTATTCGGCGCTGAATCTAGTTTCTTACCATTTTCAGCGCCGTCTGTCAAGTATATATACGTATATATATATATATTGGCATTTTTCCGCCCTTCCTTCTTTCCCTATTCTAGCCATTGCATGCCCGTTTAGGGCATTTTTCCCACTAGTATGCAGTATGGTCGGTAATAACCAGACGCCGGTATATATATATAATTAAAATTTAATTTTATTTTATTGCATTAAACATCTACTTTTCTGACAATGTACATATACATAGCACGGTTAATAAACTCAAAAATCGAATTTTCGCTGCCATTTTCGCAAATGAAGTAAAATCAAAATAATTTTGGTATGTAATCAACTGGTAATGATCCTCTCTATACGGTGCAAGTCTCAAGCCGATAGCCCTTGTGTAGCGAGAGTAAAAATTTTTTTGTAGACTTTTGTTAACGAATTCACAAAAAAATCAGACAGGAAAATTTTTTCATGCATAAATAGGGCATAGACCCCAGTGTTACTATGTATAAAATTTTAGACCCCTAACTTTTTTGAACAGGCTTAACTTCGAATTTCGGTTCTAGCTCCCTGGGTCCTAAGTGGCTACCTTAGCCAATTCTCTGAACACTGTTTATTACTCCAGAAAGCAAGGAATTTGGTGTTATATATATTGCTCTAGTAAGCACAGCGCAAACAATTTGGCGTAGTAATTTTGCATGCTCAAGTGAGTTGGCCGCGGATCACGTGACCTTGGCCAGGGCCACGTGACTTTTCAAAAACCTTATTTCAAGGCCCAGAAAGCCTAAAAACTTACCTATGTAGGTTTTTGAGGCGTATAATTCAAATTTGGCATTAGCTTTAATTCAAACCAGGATTAGGATCAGGGTCCATTTCAGGATTAGGATCAGGAGTATCCAATACATGGCTAGATAGTGCAGAGTGTGGACATGCTACATGCATAATATAGGTTAGCTAAGCGAAGTCCGTAGTGAGGAACAGCAAAATTTTCAATTTTGGTCTCGAGTTTTCTGAGGGTTGGTTTTGGGATAGGTCGACTGTTTTGGATACCCTGGTCAATGGAGTTTGGCCTCGGCGGATACTGGGCCTGCAAATCTGCTCACAAATCTGCATTTTATACCCCGGTCTGCAAGTATGCTCGAAAGTCTGCATTTTATACCCCGGTCTGCTTTTTATACCATAGTCTGCAAGTCTGCTCAAATCTGCATTTTATACCCGGGTCTGCTTTTTATACCTCAGTCTGCAAGTCTGCTCAAAAGTCTGCATTTTATACCCGGGTCTGCTCTTTATACCTCAGTCTGCAAGTCTGCTCAAAAGTCTGCATTTTATACCCGAGTCTGTTTTAAGGTCTGCGTTTTATACCCGAGTCTGCGTCTGCATAAGTCTGCTAAGTCTGCTGGTCTGCGTCTGCGTCTGCGTCTGCAGTTTATACTGGCCCGAATGGTTTTTCCCAATTTCTGAACGTTTGGCAGCGGCTATACGGTTATGAGTATATTCATTCGAAAGATCTCATCGAGCTTCACATTTTTGCTTTTAGAAGCAAGTTTCTAGCTTTTCTCTATCGTGAGATATAGCCGATTTTCTTGATTTGGCGTCAAAAACTTGTCATTTTTGCAGAAATCAAATAATCCAACATTTCTCGAACTACGCAAGCCGTAAAATCAAACTAAGGCCGTCGATCTGAAGATCCCACAGGGACAAATTATCCGACACATGATCGTCTTCCAACGGCTATCCTGTAGGCTGCTATCATAAAAAAATTAGTTTTTGCAAAAACACGACCAATTTGTTTCCAAAGATTGTGGAACATTCATCATGCAAGTTGGGGGGCTGCTACTGAACAAATGTGTTCTACACGAATATACCCAGGGACGATTTTTTAGTTTCCCCGATTGCTGCTTTCTAGCTAAAGTAATCGCTTGACAAATTTGGAAAAAGTAGGCAAAATACAGGCTACGCACACATTTCAGTTTATTTCTCTATAACGAAGAGCGACTTCACAATAAATAAAAAATCGTCCCCAGCTATTTGATGGAGGTATCGAATGATATAACCGATGTCTCGCGAAAAAATTTACTTGAGTCTGCAAAAATTCTGGAAAATTATACTTCTTCTAAAATGTGTTAAAAATATTTTAGAAAAGCAAAATTAGTTTCGTGGCATGCATTAAATAGAGAATATGTCAAGCTACATTTTGATATAAAAATGGCTTTTTAACTCCAAGTAATGAAAGAGTAATAATGGTGCAAACTTTATGTGACCAAAGGGAATCACCACCTTAAAATGTTACTTTTTATACTATGAGTGTCTAAACATTTGGAAAAGTATGTTTGAGAATTCATACAAAAGCTGAATAACTTTCCTCATAAAAAGTTTTTCATATTATGTTACGGTTAGGTTTACGAAGATAAAAAAATCAAAACGCTGGTTTCAATGAAATGTTCCAATTCCAACTTCAATTTTTTTAAATTTTAAAATTAAACATTTATGCTGTTTATTTTTTAGATAAGGAAATGCTGAATTGCTTGTATTTAGTTCCCTTTGTCAAAAACATAGTTTTTGGATGGGGCCGTCGCGGGGCCGTATTTTATGTGCGGGGCCGTGACAGGGCCGTGTTTTATGCACCCGGCCCGTGGCCGTGTTTTATGCACTCCCAAATTTATCGATTCTTAAAGAGAGTCCAAGGGGACCAAATACTTTGTCTCCGATTTTGCTGAAAAGTTGCAAACAGGTTTTTTTGCTGCAAACGTTGCAAACAATGTTATTGGTCAAAAAATCAAGGGTTATGGCTGTGGGGGCGCAAGAGACTCAAGATACGTATATATATAACTTCTGGTTCAGACAGTCTTTTCAGTTACTGAAACCTGTGTCGGCAAGCTCAAGCAAGCACATTGATATACAGATTCCTACGTATCTGACTATCAAACCATCTGTAGTTGCGAAAGCTAAGTTGGAATAGTATATACTGTGTCTCTTTGGCTCGTTGAGCAATTATCCGAGTAGAATCTCTAATTTGGTGCTTTTTTAGGTCATTGGCTTACCTTGGTTCTTTTGTTTATGTTACCACTCCTAGTGTTTCTAAAACAGAGGCTCTTCAAGATTTGGCGCACATGACCACACATAACCTATATACGTATGTATATACGTACACTGATGCAGTTCTGTACATGGAGCTGACATGTGTTTTCTGGGAGTGCGAAAGAGAAAGCAGAGAAGGAAAATCGTGCTAGGTTGTGAATGCGGAAAAGGAAGGGGAGATGAGAATGAAAGAGGAAAGTTCATTGATTCTGGTTTGCTGGTTAGAATCTAGGCATTTTCCTATCCAAGCATTTTCTTTTTCCTAAGATAATATATAGTATAATAGTATATATATAATGTATATATACGTATATGTACGTATGTGTAGAAATATTTCACTATGTATATTTTATCATTACGTATAGGTATATAAGTAATGATAACATAAAGTACGAAAGTAAAATAAACTACATTACGTAAGCACTAATCAAGTGTATATATATATATAATATATACGTAGTACGCATAAGTATATTTATATATTACTCGCACTGAAGGCGGATATTCACTACTTTTTAAGTATACCTACGTATTTGTGTGGCAATAGTTTACTGTATTTTCTTGTGTCTACATAATGCAATAATATATACGTACGCAGTTTTTTAGAATGTTTTAAAAGAAACGTGGGTTTTTAGCTAGAACAGGTCAAAGGAAAAGCTCTCCAATTAAATATGGGATTAGATTAATTGAAGCCTATTGGCATTTTATGAAACCAATGAGTCGTATCACGATGAGTCTGAATGGGGCTTTTTGAAGTACACTTCATTTAGGATGGTTTGCTTCTTGGTTTCAAACAAGCCGGAGAAGGGAAATAAGTACGAACGTATAAGGCAACAGAATATGGCTAGAGTAGTATATTTATTGCTTGATTTTGTATTCCATCGCTGTACTCACTGTGTGATAAGGAAATCTATAGACCACTTTTATATGTGGCGATTTTGATGCAGAAATATGGTTGCTTGCTAGTGATGGTTTCCACTCATCTTTTTTGGTGATTTATGTATATGTATTTAATTTCATTTATTTCTTGATTTCGTTATATATAAGTTAGTTTTGCTCCAATACCGTGTTATTTTTTGTGGTTTGTAGTCTTATTGTAAGTATATACGTATATATGTGTTTGTTTATTTTTCATGTTTATTTTTCAGAGCAAACTCCACAGAAGATCATAATCTATGTTCGTGATGTGGACGAGCCTCCAAAATTCATCAATCATCCTGTGCCATACAAAACCGTGGTACCTCCTCAGGCGCCTGTCGGCTATACTGTATACACTTTCACAGCACGTGATGAGGCGGGAGATGGTGACAGTGATGTCAACTATCAGCTGGTCAATTCTGGACGTAAGTGATCAGACGTAATTTCTTCGTCCTAATTTTTTTTACAATGATATGGCTTGTGCTTATGTACACTGTAATATAATGTATTTTTGTTTGGGGTGAGGTTTTCTATTGTCTCTGGTTTAAAGTTTGTTGGCTGATTTTCCGATAGATTTAATGCTCTATAAATTATATAATTTATTTCCAAATCATATATTTCTAAATTAAAAAGTGTCCAACCAAAAAAATCAAATTTGTGGTTCTGAAATTCGAAATGTATTTTGGGATTAAAACAAAAACGCCCCTTGTATTCTTTTATATGCATTTGTCCTGATTTCAAAATGTAGTAGTTTCTAGCGTGCATCGAAAACTGTATTTATTATTTCTTGCAAGTTCTCTTTCATCCTAAGCCAACTTAGGCATAACTTTAGAAATGTGAAACTTCTTTTGGTTCATTTGTTTGTATTTATTGGCCATTAAGAAGAAAATGTTTTGAGGCAAAATTTATGACCATTTCAGTGAGTTAATAGAAAGCTCTTAAAGTTGTTTTGACGGTTTGTTTGGAGGGAATCACTGGAAAAGGAGAATGATCCGTTGAAAGAGAACTTAGCATCTGACCGAGCGTTATGCTACCACAAAATAGTCTTTACGTTAGCTAGCAAAATTGAACTTAAAATGCTCTATTGAATGTGTTATAATGAGCTGGTAATGTAAACTTTTGGAGAGCGGTATTCTTAATTCTTTTCATATTATTTACCTATTTTAGCGGTTCCACAGTTTTCTGTGGATCCACAGTCTGGTCGGGTCAAGACCACCAAGTCCAACTATGAGCCGGGACGAGAGTACTTGGTTCACGTTCAGGCCTGTGATCTGACACCTGGCTCTCAGACTGTTCTGATGCGTGAGAAACAGTGCAGTGAAATGGCCGTCCTGTCTGTCATGGGCGGAATCCGGGAACCACAGTTTCTTGAGGAATCCTATCACGTGTCTGTGGCGGAGGATACTAAAGTGGATGTTAGGTAATCCTTTTTTATGATTAGCGAATGTGTGTCAACATTCAACACAAAGAATTGTTTCAATGCTTGGAACTGAAATTGGAGGTTTGGTTGTTGCCCCTTCTCGAAACTGGGATGAGTTATGATTTGCGGGCATTTCTTGCGGGCATTTCTCCAAACCAGGCCCGGATTGCCAAGGCAATTGGTGTATTCTGGCAGGACCACCTCTACGCAAGAGCAACGCAATGGAATGAAAAACCGCTAGTTTATAGGCTTCCTACCACTGTTTTTTGTGTCCAGAAATGTGCCCAGACACAAATTTTTCAGCTGGACACAAGCTAGACACAGCCAATTTTTCAGAGAGAAGTGTCTAAAAATTCCTGATCATCCCAAATTGCTGCCCCCAGACACTCTTTCTTATCCTTACATTATTTTCTCCTTTAGGCCTTTGTCACTTGTCTTAACTTGGTTAATAGTTGCGCCAGTTTGTACCTAGTTTCTGGCAGTTCCTGCGAACTGTTCATATGGGTAACCACCTTTTGAAATTTAGTGCAGGCAGGTTTGTTTGTAACAAGGAGAGTCGGCTTTTTGGCCGTTTGGATGTTTGTTACTCCAAACTAAATACTTTTGTGCAGTCTTTAATTCGTGGCTGTCTCCTGTTTTAGTGTGGTTCATATCAAAGCATTGTCCTTTGTAAATGATCCTGCCACGCCAATACGCTACGCACTTTATGAGGACAGTCCACAACAGTCCACCAAGCGCTCAACTGTTTTCACCATCAATGAAGTTTCTGGAGTTGTGAATCTTGCCCGAACATTGGATGCCGATGATCCAAATCAAAATGAGAATTACTATCTCAAAGGTAGCGTGCGCACACTGTGGTAGGCTCGCTAAACTGGAAAACAGTTTGCTGCAATGTTTGCTTCTTTGTGTTTTTACTTGTTACTCTGTAGCTTTGTATCGGTAATTGTTCTTAATTTCAGTTTTAATACTGTTTAACTGTAACCACATTCAGCTTAAATTCATTTACTCTTGCAAATGACATAAAAATGTTTTTCATTTATATTACAATTTATCGAAGAATTTGTCCGTTCTTGTTTATGGTTCTGTTTTGGTTCATTTATTTACTATTAATATATTATTTCATTCATTTATTAAATTCAATTTTAGTTGTTGCCAATGAAGGAAGTTTGGAAAGCACAGCTTCACTACTGATCTCGGTCGCTGATGTTAACGATAATGCTCCGTTTTTCACGCAGCCTCTTTATACCCGCAATGTAAAGGAGAATTATCCAATTAATACTCCTATTGTTACCGGTACGCCTGTTATGTGTGTGTTGTGTATGATTTTACTATGTCTTCTGGCTTTTTCCTATTCAAAGGGCGAAATTTCCGCTAGAGCTCGCCTTGATGCAGACCAAGATTCCAGAATCCGGAGTTATACCTATAAATTCAACGTTTTGGCCAGGGATCGCGGGGAACCTTCTCGCTCAGCTACAGCTCAAGTACGCGCTTTTTTGTAGTTTCTTTAATTTGCGAAACAGAATATATGCTTGCGCCTTA
>JASAND010018289.1:0-18567 GCA_030248195.1 Trissonchulus latispiculum
GTGAATTCCCGGATTTTCAGTTTTTCGGACATAACTTTCGCTAGACGCATTTTCGGAAAATGTCGCAAGAAGAAAAGTTGCTCAGCTCGACGAGATCTTTCATTTGAGTACCATATCGACCACTTTTGGAGAAATTTTTCAAAATCCGGAATTTTCCTGGTCGAATATCTCAAAATCCGTAAATTTTCCGGAAATTTCGATTTCAGTTTCGAAATCAGCGTGGTCGAGTTACCCTATGACCAACTTTTGAGCGAAATCGGAGACAAAAATTTTTTGACCAAATTTTGGATTTTGAAATTTCGCCTTGGTCCCCCCTTACCAACCGAAAAATTCCGGGATTCGCCATTCCCGGAATCCGGAAGGTATCGGACTGCCCAACTGAGGATCCAACGTCCAAGTGAATATCTTCAAAATGAGGTATCAACCACCCCTGTACCCCTTCCCAATCTCGAGATCTAGGGGGGGGACAGACGGATAATAATAATAATAATAATAACTAGCGCTACTGCAAGAATGTGTTGCCCACAACAGGTTTTTCTGTTTATTTTTCTGCCATAACTTTTGGTAGACGCATTTTCAGAAAATGTCGCAAGAAGGAAAGTTGCTCGGCTCGACGAGAGCTTTCATTTGAGTACCATATCGACCACTTTCAGAGAAATTTTTCAAAATCCGGAATTTTCCGGAACGAATATCTCGAAATCCGTAAATTTTCGGGAAATTTAGGTTTTAGTTTCGAAATCAGCGCGGTCGAATTACCCTATGACCAACTTTTGAGTGAAATCGGAGACAAAAAATTTTTCGACCCAAAATCCGGATTTTCGTGAATTCCCGGATTTTCAGTTTTTCGGACATAACTTTCGCTAAACGCATTTTCGGAAAATGTCGCAAGAAGGAAAGTTGCTCGGCTCGACGAGAGCTTTCATTTGAGTACCATATCGACCACTTCTGGAGAAATTTTTCAAAATCCGGAATTTTCCGGTTCGAATATCTCGAAATCCGGAAATTTTCCGGAAATTTCGATTTCAGTTTCGAAATCAGCGTGGTCGAGTTACCCTATGACCAACTTTTGAGCGAAATCGGAGACAATAAATTTTTGACCAAATTTTGGATTTTGAAATTTCGCCTTGGTCCCCCCTTACCAACCGAAAAATTCCGGGATTCGCCATTCCCGGAATCCGGAAGGTATCGGAGCCATCTTGCTTCCCGGAGATGTCCTAGTCAAGGGCTTCAAAATGAGGTATCAACCACCCCTGTACCCCTTCCCAATCTCGAGATCTAGGGGGGGGACAGACGGATAATAATAATAATAATAATCATAATAATAATAAGCACAGACCAATAACAAAGTGTTGCCCATTCCTTTGGAAAAGTGGGCAACACAATAAATCCTACCGGCATCAACGGGTTGTCGCGCATTTTCCAGTTATTCCTCTGTGCTTATATTGGTTCGGGCTCAAACTCAGTTTTGGAACCTTATCAGACTTTTCCCTAGCACATCTTTTTCCCTACTCGCTGAGATCTTTCGAATAAGTACCATATTGACAACTTTTAGGACAATTTTTAAAATTCCGGTTTTTCCGGGAATTCCCGGATTTTCAGTTTTTCGGCTGTAATTTTCGCTGGACGCATTTCCGGAAAATGTCGCAAGAAGGAAAGTTGCTCAGCTCGACGAGTTCTTTCATTTGAGTACCATATTGACCACTTTCCGAAAAAATTTTCAAAATCCGGACTTTTCCGGGTCGAATATCTCGAAATCCGGAAATTTTCCGGCAATTTCGATTTCAGTTTCGAAATCAGCGTGGTCGACTTACCTTATGACCAACTTTTAAGCAAAATCGGAGACAAAAAATTTTTAAGTCCAAAATCCGGGTTTTCGTGAATTCCCGGATTTTCAGTTTTTCGGCTATAACTTTCGCTAGACGCATTTCCGGAAAATGTCGCAAGAAGGAAAGTTGTTCAGCTCGGCGAGCTCTTTCATTTGAGTACCATATCGACCACTTTTTGGAGAAATTTTTTCAAAATCCGGAATTTTCCGGGTCGAATATCTCGAAATCCGGAAATTTTCCGGAAATTTCGATTTCAGTTTCGAAATCAGCGTGGTCGACTTACCCTATGACCAACTTTTAAGCAAAATCGGAGACAAAAAATTTTTACGTTTCCCTTGGTCCCCCCTTACGATTTTTAAAATTCCGGGATTCGCCATTCCCGGAATCCGGGAGATATCGGGATGCCCTTACAAACGGGAGCACTTCAGGTCACCCTACAACTATGGTGAGAATTTCAGCCCGATCGGTCCAGCCAATCTCGAGAAAAAGGGGGGGGGACACAAATGTTGACCGGAATAATAAATAAATAAATAAATAAATAAAGAAACTTAGCCATATCAAAGGGTTGTCTTTTTTTAAAAAAAATGCGACAACCCAATAATAATAAGCACAGACCAATAACAAAGTGTTGCCCATTCCTTTGGAAAAGTGGGCAACACAATAACTAGCGACTGCGAGAGTGTGTTGCCCACCTGCACATTCCATTTAGGTCACAGCTTTATTTCCTAAGACTTTGATAGCCTCTCGTTCAAGAAATGCGTGCTTCTGCAATATGCTTGGTTTTATTCGAATACAATAATGACGACACCTTCATCCTAAAATGGTTGCCCTTAGAAGGGCAGTTGGGATAAGTGATTTTTATATTACACTTTGTTAACACTACTTCATACAAATGGTTGCCCTTAAAAAGGCAGTTGGGATAATTACGAATTACCTTATAACCGACTTTTCAACCAAATCGGAGACAAAAAGTTTTTGACCATTTTTGACACTTTCGCCTGAAAATGGTTGCCCATAAAAGGGCAGTTGGGATAAGCAGTTTTCGACTAAATATCGTTGAAAAATAATTGACACTGCTTTCTAAAGGGTATCCTAGCAAATCCACCGGCTAAACTTGACTAACGAGTTAAAAAAGCACAGATATTAGGTGTTTCTGGGCAGTTTGCTCACTTTTGCGGTCTCCAACAGTGTAACTTTTGGCCACATCTCGAGATTCTCAAAAGTTAGAAAAATTTCGATTGCAGATTTGGAATCTGCGTCCCCGAATTACCTTATAACCGACTTTTCAACCAAATCGGAGACAAAAATTTTTTGACCATTTTTGACACCTTTGCCTGAACATGGTTGCCCATAAAAGGGCAGTTGGGATAAGCAATTTTCAACTACATATCGCTAAAAGTTACTTGATATACCATTCTAAGCGTGTCCTAGCAAATACACAGGCTCATCTTGGCTAACTAGTTCAAAAACACGGATATTAGGTGTTTCTGGGCAGTTTGCTCACTTTTGCGGTCTCCAACAGTGTAACTTTTGGCCATATCTCGAGATTCTCAAAAGGTAGAAAAATTTCGATTGCAGATTTGGAATCTGCGACCCCGAATTACCCTATGACCGTCATTTCAACAAAATTGGAAGCAAAAGTTTTTTGACCATTTTTGAGAATCGCCTTCCAGGGAACCAGAACCCCCGTTACGATTTTTAAAAATTTAAATTTTAAATTCCCTGCCCTGGTCGACTGGGTGGAGATAGAGCGATGAAATTCACGGATGCACACCTTCTTTTCACGCTCTTCAAAATGAGGTATGAACCAACCCTGTACCCCTTCCCAATCTCGAGATCTAGGGGGGGGGGACACCCACCTGCTAATAAGAATAATAATAACTAGCGCTACTGCAAGAATGTGTTGCCCACAACTGGTTTTTCTGTTTATTTTTTGCCATAACTTTCACCAGAAGCATTTCCGGAAAATACGGTAATGATGAAAATTACTCAGCACGACGAGCGCTTTCATTTGAGTACCATATCGACCACTTTCGGAAAAATTTTTCAAAATCCGGAATTTTCCGGATCGAATATCTCGAAATCCGGACATTTTCCGGAAATTTCGATTTCAGTTTCGAAATCAGCGCGGTCGAGTTACCCTATGACCAACTTTTGAGCGAAATCGGAGACAAAAAATTTTTTGGTCCAAAATCCGGGTTTCCGTGAATTACCGGATTTTCCGTTTTTCGGCCATAACTTTCGCTACACGCATTTCCGGAAAATGTCGCAAGAAGGAAAGTTGTTCAGCTCGACGAGCTCTTTCATTTGAGTACCATATCAACCACTTTTGAAGAAATTTTTCAAATTCCGAAATTTTCCGGGTCTAATATCTCGAAATCCGTAAATTTTCCGGAAATTTCGATTTCAGTTTCGAAATCAGCGTGGTCGAGTTACCCTATGACTAACTTTTGAGCGAAATCGGAGACAAAAAATTTTTGACCAAATTTTGGATTTTGAAATTTCGCCTTGGTCCCCCCTTACCAACCGAAAAATTCCGAGATTCACCATTCCCGGAATCCGGAAGGTATCGGAGCCATCCTGCTTCCCGGAGATGTCCTAGTCAAGGGCTTCAAAATGAGGTATCAACCACCCCTGTACCCCTTCCCAATCTCGAGATCTAGGGGGGGGACAGACGGATAATAATAATAATAACTAGCGAAGTAGCGAGAATGGGTTGCCGCGGCATTTTCCCTTGGGTTCCGGGTTTTCTTTCAGAAGAATGCAACAGTTTTTTAGTCGTAACTTTCGTTAGACGCATTTCCGGAAAATGCCGCAAGCAGAAAAGTTGTTCAGCTCGACGAGCTCTTTCATTTGAGTATCATATCGACCGACCACTTTCGGAAAACTTTTTCAAAATCCGGGTTTTCGCTAATTCCCGGATTTTCAGTTTTTCGGCTGTAACTTTCGCTAGACGCATTTCCGGAAAATGCCGCAAGAAGGAAAGTTGTTCAGCTCGACGAGCTCTTTCATTTGAGTATCATATCGACCACTTTCGGAAAAATTTTTCAAAATCCGGGTTTTCGGGAATTCCCGGATTTTCAGTTTTTCGGCTGTAACTTTCGCTAGACGCATTTCCGGAAAATGCCGCAAGAAGGAAAGTTGTTCAGCTCGACGAGCTCTTTCATTTGAGCCCCATATCGACCACTTTCGGAAAAATTTTTCAAAATCCGGAATTTTCCGGGTCCAATATCTCGAAATCCGTAAATTTTCCGGAAATTTCGATTTCAGTTTCGAAATCAGCGTGGTCGACTTACCCTATGACCAACTTTTAAGCAAAATCGGAGACAAAAAATTTTTACGTTTCCCTTGGTCCCCCCTTACCATTCTAAAAAATTCCGGGATTCGCCATTCCCGGAATCCGGGAAATATCGGACTGCCCGCGCTTCAGTCAACACTTCACCCCACCCCCAACACCCCGTAAAAATTTCAGCCCAATCGGGCCACCCTATCAAAAGTTAGAGGGGGGGGGGACAGGGGTGGTAACGAGATTAAATAATAATAATAAACGGACATACCCAGATGAAAGGGTTGCCTTTTTGTGTAAAAAGCGGCAACCCAATAATCATAATAATAATAAGCACAGACCAATAACAAAGTGTTGCCCAATTCCTTTGGAAAAGTGGGCAACACAATAATAATAAACAGACAATAGTAATGGTTGCCCTCTTCCTTTGGAAAGGTGGGCAACACAATAATAATAAACAGACAATAGTAATGGTTGCCCTCTTCCTTTGGAAAGGTGGGCAACACAATAATAACAAGCATAGTGGCATGAATGGGTTGCCGCTGGCATTTTTCCTCTTATCAGGAGTCATATTTGAAACAGCGTACACTTAAGAGCTTTGGCTCTATTACAACTTTTTATCCACTGAACGAGAGCTTTCGAATGACACCCATATTTTGGAGTTTCGACAACTTTTAATTTTGACCCATTTTGACTGGTTTCGGCCTTTTTTGACCCCTTTCATGTCCCGTAACTCAGTTTCTGTACATTTTGGTGCTTTGGCCCTATTACAACTTTTTATCTACTCAACGAGAGCTTTCGAATGATACCGGTATCGACCGGATCCGACAATTTTAAATTTTGACCCATTTTGACCGGTTTTGGCCATTTTTGACCCCTTTGGGGCCCCGTAACTCATTTTCTGTGCATTTTGGTGCTTTGAACCTATTACAACTTTTTATCTACACAATGCGAGCTTTCGAATGATACCGATATGAGTCCGATCTGAGAACTTTCAATTTTGAGCCATTTTGGCCGTTTTTGGCCATTTTTTGCCATTTTTCGCCTCATAACTCAAAATGAGCGCATTTTCAGGCCTTGACCCAATTACAACTTTTTCTTTACTCGTCGAGAGCTTTCGAATGATACCAAAATTAGCTCATTTGGACAACTTTTTTATTTTACTCATTTTTACTCACGGGGGTGCTCCGGGAGCACCTCTGCTCCCCCGGGGCTCCCCGCGCTTCCGGGAGCAGTTCAAGTCAAGACCTTCAAAATGAGGTATCAACCACCTCTCTACCCCTTTCCAATCTCGAGATAGAGGGGGGGGACACATACGGCAAGAAATAATAATAAATAATAATAAATCCTACCGGCATCAACGGGTTGTCGCGCATTTTCCTCTTATTCCTCTGTGCTTACTCGGGCCAAAACTCAATTCTGGAACATTTTCAGACTTTGGCCCTATCACAACTTTTTCCCTACTCGCTGAGAGCTTTCGAATAAGTACCATATTGACAACCTTTAGTTCAATTTTTAAAATTCCGGTTTTTCCGGGAATTCCCGGATTTTCCAATCTGCGGCCATAACTTGCGCCAGAAACATTTTCAGAAAATACGGTAATGATAAAAATTACTCAGCGCGACGAGCTCTTTCGTTTGAATACCATATTGACTAGTTTTGAGCAAATTTTTCAAAATCCGGAATTTTCCGGATCGAATATCTCGTAATCCGTAAATTTTTCGGAAATTTCGATTCCAGTTTCGAAATCAGCGTGGTCGAGTTACCCTATGACCAACTTTTAAGCAAAATCGGAGACAAAAAATTTTTAAGTCCAAAATCCGGGTTTTCGTGAATTCCCGGATTTTCAGTTTTTCGGCTATAACTTTCGCTAGACGCATTTCCGGAAAATCTCGCAAGAAGGAAAGTTGCTCAGCTCGACGAGCTCTTTCATCTGAGTACCATACCGACTACTTTTGGAGAAATTTTTCAAAATTCGGAATTTTCCGGGTCGAATATCTCGAAATCCGTAGATTTTCCGGAAATTTCGATTTCAGTTTCGAAATAAGCGTGGTCGACTTACCCTATGACCAACTTTTAAACAAAATCGGAGACAAAAAATTTTTACGTTTCCCTTGGTCCCCCCTTACGATTTTTAAATTTCCGGGAGCCGCCATTCCCGGAATCCGGGAGATATCGGGATGCGCTTACAAACGGGAGCACTTCAGGTCACCCTACAACTATGGTGAGAATTTCAGCCCGATCGGTCCAGCCAATCTCGAGAAAAAGGGGGGGGACACAAATGTTGACCGGAATAATAAATAAATAAATAAATAAATAAATAAATAAAGAAACTTAGCCATATCAAAGGGTTGTCTTTTTTTTAAAAAAATGCGACAACCCAACAAGCTAAACTGGCATGAATGTGTTGCCCACAAATGGTTTTTCTGTTTATTTTTCTGCCATAACTTTCACCAGAAGCATTTCCGGAAAATACGGTAATGATGAAAATTACTCAGCACGACGAGCGCTTTCATTTGAGTACCATATCGACCACTTTCGGAAAAATTTTTCAAAATCCGGAATTTTCCGGATCGAATATCTCGAAATCCGGAAATTTTTCGGAAATTTCGATTTCAGTTTCGAAATCAGCGCGGTCGAGTTACCCTATGACCAACTTTTGAGCGAAATCGGAGACAAAAAATTTTTTGGTCCAAAATCCGGGTTTCCGTGAATTCCCGGATTTTCAGTTTTTCGGCCATAACTTTCGCTAGACGCATTTCCGGAAAATGTCGCAAGAAGGAAAGTTGTTCAGCTCGACGAGCTCTTTCATTTGAGTACCATATCAACCACTTTTGAAGAAATTTTTCAAAATCCGGAATTTTCCGGGTCTAATATCTCGAAATCCGTAAATTTTCCGGCAATTTCGATTTCAGTTTCGAAATCAGCGTGGTCGAGTTACCCTATGACCAACTTTTGAGCGCAATCGGAGACAAAAAATTTTTGACCAAATTTTGGATTTTGAAATTTCGCCTTGGTCCCCCCTTACCAACCGAAAAATTCCGGGATTCACCATTCCCGGAATCCTGAAGATATCGGAGCCATCTTGCTTCCCGGAGATGTCCTAGTTAAGGGCTTCAAAATGAGGTATCAACCACCCCTGTACCCCTTCCCAATATCGAGATCTAGGGGGGGGACAGACGGATAATAATAATAATAATAATCATAATAATAATAAGCACAGACCAATAACAAAGTGTTGCCCATTCCTTTAGGAAAAGTGGGCAACACAATAAATCCTACCGGCATCAACGGGTTGTCGCAGCCATTTTCCTCTTATCTAATGGGTCAAAACTCAGTATTGGTACATTTTCAAAACTTGGTTCAATTACAAATTTTTTCCTACTCGTTGAGGGCTTTCAGATGAGTACCATATCGACTACTTTTGAGACAATTTTTTAAAATTCGGGTTTTCCGGGAATTACCGGATTTTTAGTTTTTCGGTTATAACTTTCGCTAGGCGGATTTCCGGAAGATCCCGCAAGCAGGAAACTTGTTCAGCTCGACGAGCTCTTTCATTTGAGCCCCATATCGACCACTTTCGGAGAAATTTTTCAAAATCCGGAATTTTCCGGATCGAATATCTCGAAATTCGTAAATTTTCCGGAAATTTCGATTTCAGTTTCGAAATCAGCGTGGTCGACTTACCCTATGACAACCTTTTAAGCAAAATCGGAGACAAAAAATTTTTAAGTCCAAAATTCGGGTTTTCGTGAATTCCCGGATTTTCAGTTTTTCGGCTATAACTTTCGCTAGACGCATTTCCGGAAAATGTCACAAGAAGAAAAGTTGTTCAGCTCGACGAGCTCTTTCATTTGAGCCCCATATCGACCACTTTCGGAGAAATTTTTCAAAATCCGGAATTTTCAGGGTCGAATATCTCGAAATCCGGAAATTTTCCGGAAATTTCGATTTCAGTTTCGAAATCAGCGTGGTCGACTTACCCTATGACCAACTTTTAAGCAAAATCGGAGACAAAAAATTTTTACGTTTCCCTTGGTCCCCCCTTACGATTTTTAAAATTCCGGGATTCGCCATTCCCGGAATCCGGGAGATATCGGGATGCCCTTACAAACGGGAGCACTTCAGGTCACCCTACAACTATGGTGAGAATTTCAGCCCGATCGGTCCAGCCAATCTCGAGAAAAAGGGGGGGGACACAAATGTTGACCGGAATAATAAATAAATAAATAAATAACAAGCAAAGTGGCATGAATGGGTTGCCGCTGTCATTTTTCCTCTTATCAGGAGTCATAACTGAAGCTGCGTACATTTAAGAGCTTTGGCCCTATTACAACTTTTTATCTACTCAATGAGAGCTTTCGAATGACACCGGTATCGACCGGATCCGACAATTTTCAATTTTGACCCATTTTAGCCGGTTTTGGCCATTTTTGACCCCTTTGACGCCCCGTAACTCATTTTCTGTACATTTTGGTGCTTTGTCCCTATTACAACTTTTTATCTACACAACGAGAGCTTTCAAATGAGTCCGATATGAGTCCGATCTGAGAACTTTCAATTTTGAGCCATTTTGGCCGTTTTTGGCCATTTTTGACCATTTTCGGCCTCATAACTCAAAATGGGTGCATTTTCAGGCCTTGACCCTATTACAACTTTTTCATTACTCGACGAGAGCTTTCGAACGATACCAAAATTAGCTCATTTGGACAACTTTTTTATTTTACTCATTTTTACTCACGGGGGTGCTCCGGGAGCACCTCTGCTCCCCCGGGGCTCCCCGCGCTTCCGGGAGCAGTTCAAGTCAAGACCTTTAAAATGAGGTATCAACCACCTCTCTACCCCTTTCCAATCTCGAGATAGAGGGGGGGGACAAGAATCCGGAGAATAATAATAAATAAATAACTAGCGCTACTGCAAGAATGTGTTGCCCACAACACATTCCTTTGGGGTATAAATTTTACTAGATACCTTTTAAGCTGTTTCTGTTCAGAAAATCTGTCCCAGGACTCAAAGAGCTTTCAATTAAGCACCATATTGCCCATGTTTCAACGAATTTTTGAAAATCCGGTTTTTTCCGGAAATTCCGGATTTTCCAATCTGCGGCCATAACTTTCGCTAGAAACATTTCCGGAAAATATGGTAATGATAAAAATTACTCAGCTCGCCAAGCTCTTTTATTTGAGCCCAATATCGATCACGTTTGGGGAAATTTTTCAAAATTCGGAATTTTCCAGGTCGAATATCTCGAAATCCGTAAATTTTCCGGAAATTTCTATTTCAGTTTCGAAATCAGCGTGGTCGAGTTACCTTATGACCGACTTTTGAGCGAAATCGGAGACAAAAAATTTTTGACCAAATTTTGGATTTTTGAAATTTCGCCTTGGTCCCCCCTTACCATCCGAAAAAAATCCGAATTTTCAAAACCCGGAAATTTCGGCACCCTGTTTCTGGCGGGGGATGTCGTCGAGGGGGGCTAAAAAAAGTAGCCAACCACCCCCCCCCCCCCCCCCCCCCACCCGGGGATGGGGGGGGGACAGACGGATAATAATAAGCACAGAACGATAACAAAGTGTTGCCATTTCCTTTGGAAAAGTGGGCAACACAATAATAATAATAAATAACGGACATACCCAAGTTAAAGGGTTGCCTTTTTGTTGAAAAAGCGGCAACCCAAATAAATAAAGAAACTTAGCCATAACAAAGGGTTGTCTTTTTTTTAAAAAAATGCGACAACCCAATAAATAAATAAATAACGGACATACCCAAGTTAAAGGGTTGCCTTTTTGTTGAAAAAGCGGCAACCCAATAATAATAAACAGACAGTAGAAAGGGTTGCCCTCTTCCTTTGGAAAGGTGGGCAACACAATAAATAATAAATAACGGACATACCCAAGTTAAAGGGTTGCCTTTTTGTTGAAAAAGCGGCAACCCAATAATAAATAACGGACATACCCAAGTTAAAGGGTTGCCTTTTTGTGAAAAAGCGGCAACCCAAAAAGCTGAAAAACTAAAATTAAAAAGAAATTACAATAAAATCATAAAATAAAGTACACTGGCACCTCTTCGCTCATGATATTCGAATGAATTCCGTGAAGAATGAGCATCTTGCTGTAAGTATCGAAGTAGGGCCCTTCTGGTTCGCTTAGAACCGACGGGATTTGCAGCCATACATTCGTAGAAGCCTTCGTCCGACTTATTCGGCTGTTCAATGATCAGTGTTCCATTATCCATAATATGATGGCGGGAATCAGTTATACCGTCCAGCGGAGAACTGAAACAATAAAAAGTAAAACACGTATGTACAGAAAGAATATTCTGACTTGACCCCAACAAATAAGCAACTGCTTTGATAAATGAACTGTCATGGGGCAGAGGATAGCATAAGAATAGTGGATTTTGATTGGGTAGCATGTTCAACATACGTAAGAAGTAATTTTATTATATTACAAGTTAGTATTTGCATTGGTTGGTAACCGTTACGCTAATTTTCCCTTAGATTTCACAGAAGTACTCCTTGCGTCAAAGAAAAGCTTAGATAGCACAACCAAACAAGTACGTATATTATTTTCCACAAAAAACACCTTCCGGATGAAGTTAGTATTTAGCATCATCCAGTAATTTAAAGAAGCTATTTGCACGAGTTACAAGATAAGTTACCTATTATGGAACCATTTAATTTGAGGTCTTGGATTGCCTTCAGCAATACATTCAAGTCTAGCAGTTTGACCGTCACGAACGGTAATATTTCTTGGAGATTCGCGAATAACTGGTTGACCTAAAATCTATAAACCATAACAAATCTCGATCTTGTTTTCCGCCTATGCTAAGTTTACGGTCCTAACTTAATACTATTGCAGACGAACTATAACAAAGTGGCAATATTATTACTTTGCTGTGTGAACGGCCATTAGGAATGTACCATGACAAATGTCTGTGTATTTACAAAACAAATTAGGAACCGTGTCAAAATTAAAATCGTGTACACGTTGAAATTTACACTAATTTCAAACCTTTTCTTTCTGATACTTCTGAGTTTACACGAAATTTACACGTTTGTTTTTGTGGCAGTTTTTGTTCCCATCTTTTTGCGTTCCGGTAGTAACAGCTTTATAAAGCCAGTAGGAACGCCTAAAAAGTTAAGTTAAGGGTTTTTTCTTCATTTTCTTACAGCAGTAGCTTACTTTGATAATAGGATTGCTTACAAAAACTTCAAAAGTGCTCACTTCAAAACAGACCGCTTACCCGATTTCTACACGAGTTAAATCGTGTAAATAAATCGCGTACACGACAAATTTTAGCCATATTTTTGACACGGTTCCTTAGTTAAACAACGTAACTATCTCTAGCAAATCACAAACGTTTAAGGGAAATAATGCAACCCACTGCAATGGAATTCCTGCGTATTTAGTCGCAACAAGGATTCACCAAAGAAACGATGTGGTGTGGCACAGTCAGCTCCCGTATCCTGTGCCCACTGAGGTCTGCGTTGCAACTGATCCATTAACCAGAGCAGATCACAATTGCAAGCAAACGCGTTTGAGTCAAGACGACTAAAATGGTATATAACAGTAACGAATGGGATGGAAAATACTTGCGCAATTAAAACAACCAATCATCCTGAGAAAGTGAAACCATGGTCTTCTTGGTGAAACACTGTCAAATAAGTATATCAGTCAGGCTTTGTTTCAACAGGATTTCCGTGACGTAATAAAATACTATTATTTATTTATTTCTTATTTATTCAGCAACGTAGAATAAATCCAAGAAAGAGCAGATACAAAGCAGATCTAATCAAAGTGGCAACACTCGGTTTATTAGCCAACAGCGTTATTAATTAACTTGCTAACACTTGAAAATATTAAATTCACTAACAATTTCAAAAACAATCCAAAATTTAATTGAGCTTTCTTCGAAAAACATTTCGAAAAAGCCATGTTCAGTAATAATCTTATGGGCTCTCGTTCATACAAGTCACAGAAAAGTCATACGTAAGATACTAAAGCATAGCGTAATATGTGATCAACACTGGACGATATAAAAACTGTTCCTGATCTCAAAGAACTGAAAAGACAGCCTCTCACAGCTTGCTGCAAATATTCAAACCTTAAGGGTAAATTCAAGCGATATTGAATTACCGTATTATGCCAAACAGTGGCCCATGGGCGTTTTTCGGAATCCGCAATTGTGGATTTGATTTTTGTAATACAAAAAAGCGCCCCCCCCCCGAAAAAACGCCCATGGGCCATTTTTGGAAACAGTCCTATGATTGCTGCTTAGCCAATTTTCGATAGATTAGATAAATGTTTGAGGACGACAAGATGCTCGGGAAGTGTCAGTTTGCTTACATGTCTATCCAAAGAACGTAAACTGTAAAATTTCACCTTTTCTTGAACATCTATATATAACACGAATGGTAAATGTACACACTCTTGTATATTCTCGTGAACTAGGAGTCCTGTTCCTCTCTAAAGTCGAATAAATCGAACCTAAAATAAATAGGTATATAGGCATACGTAAGCATAAAATCATTAAAATCGCTCACAGTCGCTCTAAATCCGCCAATGGATCAAACAGGCCAGCTGGAATTGTGGAAAGCTTGTTCTGATTCAAGTAGCTTAAACAAAACAGAAAATTAATTAGCTAATGCTTCAAATATTATTAAACCAGCAGCTACGCAAATACTGTGCAACGGCTAAGAAATAAAACAGCTTAACTTCGACCATCTCCGATTTTTCTCATTTTCACATATCTTGTACATCCCATGGGTTCGCAAAACAAGACACTTGCGTTTCTTGCAAAACTTTAAGGAAAAACAAAAAGTTAGGAAAATTTCACGGTGACCAAAAGTTTGAGCGCCATGCAAGATCAAATGAGCTATAACTTGGTTCAATGTTAATCTGGACCAGGTAACGTGTTAGTATCTAATGAAGTGTTTTTGCGTTAGCTCAGGGATTTTTTAGAAATTTTCAAAGTTGGATGAAGTAGGTTTTTGCACAATTCTGACTTACGAAAATGTCACCAAGGAAATGTTTCGTGCCTGAACTAACAGATTTCGCGCAGAGATATTAACACAGTACACAAATATAGGTTCAATTTACACAGGCACAGTCCCTGCTGCTGCTTGGGAGTACATCGCACTTTAGGTCACCGCGTTGCGTTTTGCCTCAAAATAGGTTATTTTCTCAAATTGTTGGAAATATGGTCCATAAAACGTGTGAAAGCCGAGATATTCCAACCAAATTTGGTGTGCCACTTTGCACATATGAAAGGAAAATGTATGCTAAGTTTCAATGCAATTGCTGGTGTTTTACTGTGGATGCATGCCTCAGTGCGATGACAGAGAGACCAATAGTTTAAAAAATGGTAAATTTTCAAATTTTTCAAATATATACAGCCAAAGTTTATATCAAACTGAAGCTGTTGATGTCCTGAACATTTTATCTTCTTGCACCAAGTCTCTACGAAGCAGTATAAAAAAGTTTGAGCGCGCTTGAAAGTAGATAACAGACGGAATGAGCTCAATCAAATCTTTCAAGCACCATTACTTGCCATCTACTTGTCTTGTTTTTGAACACAGACGAGGGTAATTGTTTGGTATGCGCGCACACACCTTACAACATTTTCAAATTTCTCAAAAGCATCTATTTTGGTATGCGCACCCCGCATACCGTACAAATTCGGGCGCATACGGTAAAAGGAATCTACTTCGGCATGCGCACACTTTATAAAATTACAATTTTCTCAAAATCATCTACTTTGGTATGCGCACACCTTACAAAACGGTTCTCTACTGCATATTTCCTATTATTTTCTGGTCAGTTTCCAAATTACAAGTTTTAGAGTTCACAAGTTTCATAATTATTGAAATGATCAAATTCAAAGCACTTAAAACAAAACAATATGAAACGTTTGAGAAATCTCCTGGATACTTGAAGTTTGCCGCCTTCTCTTCGCCAGCTCATTTATCATGCCAGTAAGTTAGTGTAAAATTTAGTCCTTTTGAAAACTGTCATGGATCGAACTAATGTAGCAACATTAACAAAGGGATAAAGGTCAGTACAGATTAACGGCGCTAATACTCAACGGATCGAAACTCATTGGGGAACCCTGAAGACCAGTCTGCTCAAGACGTAAACGAGGTAATGTTCTGCCGGGACATTTGGCCACACACTGTTGGTTCGCTTGCCACAAAAAGCGTCAATTCTTGGATTTTTTGCCAAAATCCAGCGCCAATTTTCTGTTGGCTAATTTTTCATAATGTTTATAACGTTCTGTTTTTAAGTGCTTTGAATTTGAGCCATGGCATGCGAGCAAGCATCTGCATACCATAACTTCTGCATCAGAATACGATGCTGTACTCCTTTAATAAAGTAAGCCTCCGACTTTTGATTTGTTCTTGTAACTGTCTTTATCGAGTATCGATCGATACTTACAGGGTTCTCAAGCGGGGCGTCCAGTGGAATGCCTTTGGCTGGATGCTCTTAATTCGATTCACATGAAGATACCTAAATGAACATTTGCATAAGTTTAACATATAATGGCTTTTGGTTTATTAATCTAAACTTCTTATAATCATTGATTCAGATTCACACTGCTGACACAACATTCTTAAATTTACTAACTTTGTTATTCAATGGCTCCTTTACAACATACTACAACTTCTAAACATACTTTACAACTTCGCTTACACTATAAAATAGAACAATCCGAACGTCTTACAGATAAAGAAGATTGTTGGCTCCCTTCAGAGTATCATCAGTAATTTCGTGAAGCCGATTCTTGTATAAAAATCTGAAACAATGACCATACATCAAGCTCAATTCAGTTAGACAAATGAAATTTAAGCATCATCATACAAAATTTGGATCTTTTGCGATTTCTAACTTTTGATTTTTTTGACCAATATCTTTGAAATTTGGTGTGGGTGCATACTAGAGGCTGATGAATTCAAAAGTTAAAAATTTTAAAATTTTTAAAAAATTTTGAAAAATTTAAAATTTTAATTTGGTAAGGGAGGACCAAGGGGAACCAAAACATTTTTTAAAAAGTTTTGCTGAAAACTTGCATACAGGGGTTTTCTGGGGCGCTGAGCACGAATCTGAAATCCGTTTTTCGTTTCAGCTTTTCGTTAGCTCTTTATAAGCTAAAGTTGTAAGCTTAACTTGTAAGCTTATATGGAGCTAACGAAAAGTTGAATCGAAAAACGGATTTCAGATTCGTGCTCAGAGCCCCAGAAATTAGAAAACCCCTGTATGCAAGTTTTCAGTAAAATTTTTCAAAAACTGTTTTGGTTCCCCTTGGTCCCCCCTTGCCAAACAAAAATTTTAAATTTTTTAAAATTTTTTAATCATGCTAAAATTTTTTAATTTTAGAATTCATCAGCCTCTAGTATGCACCCACATCAAATTTGAAAAATATTGGTCAAAAAAATCAAAAGTTAGGGCAGGGATTAAAGCGCAAAAGATCCCAAAATTTCAGAAAAGAGACTCTGCACGGGCTGTAAGTCAACAATAACAATGGCAAGCCGACTGGTGGTGTGGACACCTCTCTTTTGTTTCAAATATAGAATTCACATAATTCAAATAATTTTGATGGGTTGGGTGTTTGCGCTTGTAATGAATCTACGAAGTTGTCTGCTTCAAGCGTCAAGAAATATAGTACCGATGTGGGAAATCCCGGTATAAACAGGCCACTGATTACTGATAGTGCCTGTAACTACATTCAAGGTGTATAAAATGCCAGTAACTACGTTCAAGGTGTATAAAATGCCAGTAACTACGTTCAAGGTCTATAAGTACGTATTTTTAAAATACAAATAATCATCCTCTACACTGTATTCCTATCGCCCTGCTGATTAGATATCTTACTAACACTGAGTGTAATCTTGACAGACCCAGGAAAGCGCCCTCTTCAATTTCTTCAATCTCATTGTTATTTAATAAGCTGAAATGAAAACATGATCTTATTACAGGAAAAAGAAAAATATATACAATACAAAACAAAAATGCTCCTCCATAACATAAAAACTAATGAGCGTTGTTGTAAAACTTAGTCAGGAGCGAGGAACACAGAAGCAGCAACATAGGAGCGGACGCAAAACACAAGAACACAACGCCAAGAAAAATAACTTACATATTTTCCAGGAAAGGTAAATTTTGAAAGCTGTCAGAAGAAATTCTTTTGATTCGGTTGAATCGCAAATCTCTGTAAACAGAAATTAAATGTATAGAATCTCTAGCATCTATAAACAAATACTCTTCCTGCTTTAACTTCAGTACTCTATCCCCCCCCCCCCCCCCCCCCCCTGTAAAAATACCCCGTTTTTCTGAAGCAACACCCTTTGATTAATTCAATAGTGAAATTTAGTTGTTCACCCAATATTTAGCACACTACTATTTAATACTACTATATTGCGTGACCGATAGTAATTTGATGGATATCTAGTAAACTTATATTTTGAAATGTTATATATATATATATAATATATATATATTTGTTCGTCTTTATAAATAAATGAATTTGTTTGTTTGTTGGATTGATTTGTTTTAATCTAAAGGGATCCTTTGCGCTTTATCCCAAGCCCTAACCTTTGACTTTTTGACCAATAACTGTGAAATGTTGTATGGGTACGAACTGGAGGCTGATGAATTTAAACATTCAAAAATTTTAAATTTTGGTTTGGTAGGGGGGACCAAGGGAACCGAGATTTTCAAAAAATTTTGCTGAAAACCTGCATACAGGAGTTTTCAGGTTTGCTGAGCACGAATTTGAAACCTGTTTTTCGATTCAGCTTTTCGTTACCTCAGTATAAGCTGAAACTTTTGAGTTAACAGCATATGCTGAGCTAACGAAAGGATGAATCGAAAAGCAGTTTTAAGAAAAGCGGAATCGAAAAGCAGATTGTAGATTGGTAACTGCTCATTGAAAAACCGCTTGTATGCAAGTTCTCCGCAAATTCTCAATTTTTTCAAAAAATATTTCGGTTTTTTCTTTGGTCCCTCCTTACCAAACTAAAAATTTAAAATTTTTTAAAATTTAAAAATTTAAATTTTTAAATTTATCAAAATACAAAGTATGCATGCACCCATACAAAATTTCAAATTAATTGGTCAAAAAATCAAAAGTAAGGGCTGGGAGGAAAGCTCAAAATATCCCAAAATTATGATCTGTTACTCATGTAATTATATAATGTTTTCTGCAGCGGCAGATGCCGCAATAATTAAATCCAACTTTTTGGATAAATTTATTATATACGCCAGGGGACAACAAAAGAGTTGAGTAATTTAAGGCTGAAAAAGAGTTGGCCAACTGAAAATACCTCTAATAAAAAGGCTCACAGTTAACAAGTACGGAAGTTGGCCAACTTTAGAGGTGATCAATTGAGTCAAGACAAGACAAACCATATACTAGATCCCTCCTCACTAACTCTGTGAATTGAAAACTCGAAATTGG
>JASAND010018290.1:0-14201 GCA_030248195.1 Trissonchulus latispiculum
TTTGAAAACACGCAATGTACCTTTTTGGCTCATATTATGGGGCGCTCTCCGAGCTGCCCCATGATAATACTACAATATTAGTTAAAATAACGAATGTATAACCTAAAGCAGCAGGGAAAAGACGACAATTCAAATTAATCACCAGGTTTTACTAAAATAGGTCGGGGTTGGCTTTAAATGCAATAAAAACACGTTTTCTACGTGATAGGATGCTTAAACTGCAGAAATTAAGCAAATTTCCAAAATTTGCCTATGTTTACGTGTTAAACTTACAAAATTTTCAAAAGTCAATTTGGCATGAATTTTTGCATATTATTGAAATTTTTGATGCAGATGTACTAAAATTGACCCTCTCTTTCGAAAACGAAAGGTATATATAGTCAAAACTGTTCTGGCCAGCTCCCAGCAAAAATTTCTGCTGGGTTATTTCCCGCCCATGGGTTTTCCCCCCATCCCCATCGGTTTGGTCGAAAATTTCTCATCAACCACAAGTGCTAGAGAGATGTTTCATGGCTCATTTTGAAGCTCTTTGCAAGGCCTCATGGTAGTTACCGTTAGATTTTCGATTTGTCGCTTAATATAATAATAACAGTTTGAAAATGTGGGGTTTATTTCCCGCCGCGCTATTCAAGATCAGCAATTAACCTATGTACGCATATCTAGCGAGTAAGATGCTAGATAGTAAGATGCATAGTAAGATACAGATAAACCATTCGGTGATCTCGCCCCATTCGAGGTTCCCCCATAAATTCCGACCTCCCCCACTATAGTCCAAAACATTGCCAAATTTTACCATTTTACCCTAAATTTTCAAAAATGTTTCCGGCGTCGCTGGATGTTTAACGAAATATTCGCTATTTTAGGTTAAAAACACCTGAAATTAGTTCTTTTTAGCGGTTTTTGGGACTTTTGCACGCCCCCCATTATTGGCGAGCAATGGGAGGCAACTTCAAGCCCCCTCCAATAAATTTTGCCCTTTTGCATTTATTTCATCAAATTTTGAGATATTTACAAATTTTTGTTTGGAACATAGGAACTGGCAAACCTAGCCAACAACTTTTCCATCTCATTTTTTAAAAATTTGTTCGCCTGCGGCGCTTTTCTAGCTCAGGTTTTTAACCTTTTTGCGCCTGCGGCACCTTTGTATTCCAATTTTTTGATGATTTTCATCTGGATTTTTAAAATTTTTCCGCCTGCAGAGCATTTGTGTCTAAATTCAGTTTTTCAATTCTAATTAAATTCTAAAACTTTTTTTCAAAAAATCAATTCTAGAACTTTTTTGCGCCTACGGTCCGGTCGGGAAATTAGTAATCTATACGTACGTAGTACCTACAGATTTTGTTCAAGTACCTAAGTATAATATAAGAATTGGTATTTCAAACTCTTTTTAAAGGTTTCCATGACAGATTATTCATAATTGCAAAATATTTTCTCCGCCTTTAAATAAATTCTTTTTTAAAATTTTCTATTTTGGATTTTTCCTGTCGTAAAAATCCCTGAAATTTTTATTCAAAAATCTTTTAAAATTTTCCATTGTTTTTCAGTGTCAAAAAATTTCGCGACTTTTTATTCAAATCTTTATATATACACACTACAAGTTTCTATTGTAGATTTTTTCATAATTTAAAAAATTTTCAACTTCTTGGGTTGGGTGGCGGCGAAATTTTTTTCAGACTCGACTCCTCCCTTTTCAAAATCCTGGGGACGCCTTTGAGAGTTGTCTGACCCAATTTTGGAGTTGGTTTTCCCCATCGGTTGTTTTTCTCCGTCTTGTTTTTTACTCTGGCTAATTAACCGTTAATTGATAATTAACGGCAGTGCTTAGAGAGGGGATTGATAGATCAAACTGGCAGTCTAGGCAGGGCTTGATAAAGAAAATAATTTATAGCCTTATTGCTCCTCTGCGTAGTTCTGCAGAGTCCAAAATATGACTACCTTGGTTTTTCCCTGTTAAGAAATTAGGGAATGAGAAAGCAAAGAAATGTGAAGCTTAAAGAGATTTAAACCATTATATATATCAAAAATAGTAGTTATTCTACAAACCGAACTTTCGTTAGTAACGTATATATTGTAATTGATCGTATATAATGTAATGTTTGAGAGTTTTGAGGGTCAGTGAAGTTTAACTCTGCTACCAGCTAGTCGTGTAATCTATTTATCTCCAAATTCTCCATATTGCTGCACCGATCCCACAGCTAGAGTTGGATGACCAGAACCAATATGGCACAGAGCAAGAACCACGCTCTGCTACCACCGATCACCAAAACTCTCAAACATTACATTATATACGATAACAAACATACGATAACGTTACTAACGAAAGTTCGGTTTTTAGAATAACTACGTGCTATTTTTCCTGCTGTGTCTCAGCGCAGCAGATCTTTATGTTTTCTCAGCCTGTTTGTTTACATGCAGCACCGCGCAAAACTTAGGGGTTTGCATGAGTGCATGTAGTCAACGCTTTAAGATAGATGAGCATGATTTACACATAGTTTCTGATTTTGCAATTTGTGAGAAAAGATGAGTCATTAAATAAACAAGTTATTCTAATTGTCTACAAGAATATATAGATGCTGCTAAAGAAAGTAACTGGTTCCAAATTTCAATTAGTTCAGCTACAGCAATGTCTGCTCTGCACTTCTGAAGGTTCAAAGTCAAGGTAACACTTTATTGTATCAAACTTTAGTTTTCTTTTTGAAAACGTGATGCTTGTTGTTTGCAACCGAAGCTTTCTAATGTAACAAAATTTAGCGAATCTGCTTTCCTGCAACCCCGATAATGAGCAGTTGAATATTTAAATATCATAATAAATATAATTTTTCTGCGCAGCAGGTCTACATTTAACTGAAATGTAACTCAGACAACTATTATCCTTTTGCACACAATTTTGCTTGTTGATATAATGGTTTAAATCTCTTTAAGCTTCACATTTCTTTGCTTTCTCATTCCCTATTCCTCGACCTGTATGCTATGCAACTGCAGCAGTGAAATGGTCAGTAAAGGCCAACATGTACGATTCATTGAATGATCCGACCAAGTCGCAGTATATCCCAACCGCAAGGCACCCTAAATGTTCGAGGAAAATTAGCTAACCAGAAGGGGACGGTCCCTTCTGTCGCAGCTCAGATGTAGAGGCCACTCAGCTGTCCTACTGTCCGATACCGGCTATTGCTAAGCATCGACAGATCTCCCCTTCTGCCCGGACTGCCAACTGGTGGAGGAGGACCTGAAACACCTAATCCTTATATACTTACCCCTTGCACCGGCTCGTCAGAATGGTTTGGATGGAATCAATCCCTGGAGGACCTGTCCTCGGGTCCTGTCAAGGTTATTGGGTCCCTGAAAGATGTGGGGGCGCACTAAACTACCCCTGCCAAGTTGATTTATTCAATAGCCCAGGAAGACAGATCATGTCCAGGAAAGATCATGGACCAACATGTGGGCTGATGCCACATAAAAATCTAGGAGGCCCCCTCCAGAAATAATCCTGAGAATTAACCCAATATCTCATATGACCACAAGAAACTTTTTCCGTAGTAAGTTGAACTGAGTTTTAGAGATCCTTTTGTGCACTACTTTAACAAGAACAAAAAGTGCTCCTTCGTCGCATGTAAAATACATATGAGTCTTCGTAGGGAGGTTGTAATTTAAGGAAAACAAGTTGCAACCGCTTAACATATGAGCCTGTCCTACAACGAGGCTCATATTGGCGTATGTCATAATACGAATAATTTGCAGATATATATATATATATATATATATTTTACTTTTATATAAATACATATATAAATATTAGGGATGCAACTGGGCCTGGCCCCGGCTCCGGCCCCGGCCCCGGTAGTCAGGCCCCGGCCCCGGCCCCGGCCCCGGTGGTCAGGCCCCGGTACCGACCGGGGCCAAAAATTAGCAAAATTTTGTGAATTTTTGACATTTTTTGACCAACATTTTGAATTTTCGAAAGTCAAAAAGTGTTACAAATCGTTTGTTTTCACGCCGATATTAATAAAAACAAGGATAGTAACGTTTGTATATCAAAAATTATTGCAACATTTTAAGTTTCCAGAAAATTTTTGAAAATTTTCGTTTTGGATCCCCAATTTCTAGGCCCCGGCCCCGGCACCGGGGCCAAGGTGGCCCCGGCCCCGGCACCGGGGCCAAGGTGGCCCCGGCCGGGGCCACGATGAGGTCCCGGCCCCGGCCCCGGTGCATCTCTAATAAATATAATACTTACTAATTCTTACTAATTCTTACTCTAGCCTAAAGTGTATGTTTTGGGAATTATCTATGTATTAGCATTGAACTAACATTGAATATATAAATGTATTATATTTTGAATGAGAATAGCTTTGTCATGTCTGCAGAATCTATCGAGTTCCTGCTTTCTGAGTACGTTTCAAAAATATTATTTAAGGAAGCAGCAGTGAAATTTGTTAATTTTATTCTGTTAAAATTTCATGTTTCATGTTTTAAATCTTTTAATTATCGAAATATTAGGGAATTGTCCAATTTCTTACCCTACCCATTGTTAACAGTTTTCAAAATGAGAAAATTTTTCATATTTTGGAACGAGAAATAGTTTTTGTCTTGTCTTCAGAATCTATCGAGTTCCTGCTTTCTGACTACTTATCATAAAATATATATAACTTAAGGAAACGGTGATGAAATTTGTTAATTTCATTCTTTTGGAATTTCATGTCTCATGTTTTGAAATGTTTTAATTAACGAAATATTAGGGAATTGTCCTATTTCTTACACTTTGTTAACAGTTTTCAAAATGAGAAATGTTTCATATTTCGGAACGAGAATAGTTTTTGTCTTGTCTTCAGAATCTATCGAGTTCCTCCTTTCTGAGTATATACTTATCAAAAATATCATAGGGGTCGCGGCAGCGACCCCTATAATATGTGTGAAAAGTGGCTGGAGACAGTGTAAAATAAGCTGCGCAGAAGCTGCGCAAAATCCTGCGCAGATCCTGCGCAGATTTCATGCGCAAATTGTAGAGCACATCGAGTTTAGTATGTCTGTGAAGTTTCAGCCCCGTATCACTTACCGTTAAAAAGTTGCGCCCCGGACCGGTTATGGCGGCGATGTTTTTTTTCCGGTTTCTCCTATTTGATGGTTGTCGCCGCTTTCACGTGATCTGCAGCGGTGGGCCAACCTAAAGGGCTATGGGGTCTAGTAGTACCCTCTAAAGAATTTAAGAATCACAACTTTTTTGCGCCGCAGCTGCGCCACAGCGCCGCAGTGGCGCCGCAAAGTCGGCTCATAGCGAAAAGTGACCATTTTTGTGGTCGTCGCTCAGGTTGAACATTACGAGCTGGAGCTGATTTCTTTTTATATTCAGAAATTACATATATTGAACTAACTAACGGTCCAGGTTGCGTTTCTCTATCACTTCCCTAGCGACCACAGTGGCCCGTCAAAAATGGCGAAAATTCGAAAAATGAAAAATCGAAATTTCTCGCTATCTATTCAACTTTGAACGCTCAAATCTTCCATACAATGGTTTTCTGGCACGGAGAATCGATTCCCGCAGTCAGTTTTACCGTCAGACCCGCCCATCTTGCTGGGCTGGTTCCACTTTGCCGTCGGGAGGGTCAAGTCGGAAACCGCTTCCTGGAGGTCCATAGTAGGCTTTACCTGGCCTCTCAAAACTTTGTCTATAGGGGTTTTCTGGTGCGCCCAGCTCATTCCCGGTGTCCTTTTTGCCGTAGGACTCATCCATCTTGCTGTGCTGGTTCCACTTTGCCGTCTGGAGGGTCATGTCGGAAACCGCTTCCTGGAGGTCCATAGTAGGCTCTACCTGGCCTCTCAAAACTTTGTCTATAGGGGTTTTCTGGTGTGCCCAGCTCATTCCCAGTATCCGTTTTGCCGTCCGACGTACCTATTTTGCTGGGCTGGTTCCACTTTGCCGTTTGAAGGGTCAGTCGGGTGGGGGGGGGGGTCAAGTGGTCGAAAATAAAATTTTTCAAAAGTGGTCAAATTTGGTACCAAATAAAAGCCCTAAGCGAGCTGAGCAACTTTTGTCATAGAACTGCATGCTCAAAGTGGCTGTAGAGTGCTGTGGTGGGGTGGGGTGGGGACTAAGGCGATTTTCGGTCAAAAATGAAAGTTTTCAAAAGTGGTCAAATTTGGTACCAAATGAAAGCCCTAAGCGAGCTGAGCACCTTTTGTCATAGAACTGCATGCTCAAAGTGGCTGTAGAGTGCTGTGGTGGGGTGGGGTGGGGACTTAGGCGATTTTCGGTCAAAAATGAAAGTTTTCAAAAGTGGTCAAATTTGGTACCAAATGAAAGCCCTAAGCGAGCTGAGCACCTTTTGTCATAGAACTGCATGCTCAAAGTGGCTGTAGAGTGCTGTGGTGGGGTGGGGTGGGGGACTTAGGCGATTTTCGGTCAAAATTGAAAGTTTTCAAAAGTGGTCAAATTTGGTACCAAATGAAAGCCCTAAGCGAGCTGAGCAACTTTTGTCATAGAACCGCATGCTCAAAGTGGCTGTAGAGTGCTGTGGTGGGGTGGGGTGGGGACTTAGGCGATTTTCGGTCAAAATTGAAAGTTTTCAAAAGTGGTCAAATTTGGTACCAAATGAAAGCCCTAAGCGAGCTGAGCAACTTTTGTCATAGAACTGCATGCTCAAAGTGGCTGTAGAGTGCTGTGGTGGGGTGGGGTGGGGACTTAGGCGATTATAATGGATAGACATAGGCCCAACACACATATTATCTCCTTTTGTGCGGAGCATTTTTGTTACTTGTATATATATATATATATATATATATATATATATATATAATTTAATGAAACGGTGATGAAATTTATTAATTTCATATTCTGCTAGAATTTCATGTTTTAAATATTTTAATTATCGAAATATTGGGGAATTGTCCAATTTCTTACTCTACCCATTGTTAACAGTTTTCAAAATGAAAAATTTTTCATATTTTGGATGTCATATATGTTTGTTCACCACACTAATGACACTTTATGAGGCGACTGGCGGCGAAACTATTTTTCACTTATTTTGTAAAAGATTTTTCCAAAGCATCCTACATCCTAAAGAACTTAGTTCTACACTTCTCCACTGATGAGCCGCAAGTGTTTGAACCAAGTGTAATCAGCATAAAGAAATGCAGTCAGTACAAAGTCAAAGTTAAGAAAAGTTAAAGCCAGCTTTTACTATAGCCTAATCTAAGTAAATGTTGAAATTGAATGAATGGGCACTGCAGTCAAAAGGCAGTAGAAGGGGTTGAAGGGGTTACGATATAATATATGCAGCCGAAGCTCTGTGCTGGAAATTTGAAATGATTTTGATTTCAATACATTTTGATTCAAAATAAAAACCGGTTTCGACTAGATTTTGAGAACTTGAAAATCAAGTGAACCTGTCAATCAAAAGTACACCTGTAAATTTGTCACGGCTGTCAATCAAAACACCTGGACAATTCTATTTTGGGGCATCTGAAAAAACAAGATGCATGTGCGATTTTGCGACACAAAAACGTCTGAAACTAAAAATATCCCAGACAGTACCACTTGAACCTGCCTATAAAAGGAGGTCCAAATTGTCATTCGGGGAGTTGTGTTCTTGTGAACCAGAGCTTGCAGCTACTGAGTTAGTACCCGCCTTGAACCACCATCCGGCAGACGGCCTCAGTTCTGTGCACCCCGCCAGTAAGTTGCTGTAGTGTCATTTTAAAATATAAGAAGGGTTTGCGTCTAGCTGCAGCCCCCCCTGCACTTCAGTCAAACTTAAGCGATCGGAACACACTCACACTTACAACCTGAAGTCAAGCAGTTGCAGTATGGTAGTCATTTACTTGTCGTATTTATCTGTGCTCTAATAAATCTATATAGCGACGTCAACGTGAATTAGTTAGGGATAGCTAGGGGTCGTGAGTGGTTGAGATTAGGTATTCGGCACAGTGTTTGATCGGGTTAGATCCCTCCTGGTAACCGACAAAAGTTTAGCCGGTTACACAAGTCTGGCAGAGGTCGCATGCACTACTAATATAGGAATTTAATGTGTTTTTACGTGTACATATGATAACTGGAAAATGTTGGAATTAGCACGAGAGTGTATTTTATTTATTTCTTTAATATTGGACGGGCTTCTGTTTTTGTTCACTTCATCCCAGAAATAAATTCCGAAAAAGGAAAAATAGTGGTACGTAAACTAACTTGTTTCTATAATACATACTGCATAAAGCTTTTCATTAAAAATTATCCTTCACATAGCTTGTTGATCACTCATTATAGTGTGCATATGCTCAATACGGTACGCCATGAGGCGCTCTGACTCACAGCCAAGTGGGAACGCATTCTGCGTGTGTATGTGAAAGTGTTTCGAGAATGCATTAGGTGTACCGTGTACCACAGCGTATCGCGAAATATTAGGTGTGCCATAGTGTTTCAGGAAGGATGCATGTACAGTTCAGCTTGAGCAGTCGTAGTTCACTTCAGTCCATTTCTTCTGGGCCACAATGTCTATTCATTTTTCCGTAATGTGGATGAAACTGAGGTTCTTTAATGAGGCTTTAATGTGGAATGCACTGTGACGCCAATATGAGCCTCGTTATAGGACAGGCTCATATGTTAAGCGGTTGCAACTTGTTTTCCTTAATTTACAACCTCCGTACGAAGACTCATATGTATTTTACATGCGACGAAGGAGCACTTTTTGTTCTTGTTTTGTATTATTTTATATATGTATGCTCCTGAAGGTATATATGTATAGATATCGTTCAACAGTAGCTAGCAAGCCAACCACAGCACTCCACAACCACTTTGAGCATGCAGTTCTATGACAAAAGTTGCTCAGCTCGCTGAGGGCTTTCATTTGATACCAAATTTGATCACTTTTGGAAAATTTCATTTTTGACCGAAAAATCGCCCAAGTCCCCACCCCACCCCACCACAGCACTCCAGTGTTTTTGCTCAAAAACGAGTGTAATTACACACTATCTTCTGTAAAATAGCAAACAAAGTTTTGCGACTGTGTAACGTTACACCAACATTATGGACAAATTTTACCAAATGGTCGGAACTTTTTCCAATGGATGCTCATTCATTTGTTTCCACATATTTACCGTTTTCTGGGGGCTTCACCCCCAGACCCTCATTTTCGTACATCTCGATTAGCTGGTTGGTGATACAAATTGAATGCGTATATATAATTATATATTATTAATATATAATCGTATTAATAGATTAATATTATAAAATCGTATCAATAACAATTATATATATATGCAGTCTAAAAAAAACAGAAAGAAAAACTAAGCTTTCAAACTTTCTACTCTTCTTCCATTTTTGTCACAACTTTTTGTCTTATTGGGTTGCCGCTTTACACAAAAAGGCAACCCTTTACGTTGGGTATATATGTCCGCAATTTATTATTTCTGGTCGTATGTTTCCCCTCTAACTTTTGATTGGGTTGACCGATCCGGCTGAAATGTGTGAGTTGAGGGTGACCTAAAGTGCTACCCGGAAGTGCGGGCAGTTCGGTACTTCCCGGATTCAGGGAATGGCGAATCAGGGAATTTTTTAAAATGGTAAGGGACCAAGGGATACGTAATAATTTTTTGTCTCCGATTTCGCTTAAAAGTTGGTCATACCCCAATTCGATGACGCTGATTTCGAAACTGAAATAGAAATTTCCGGAAAATTTATATACGAATTTCGAGATATTGGACCCGGAATATTCCGGATTTTAAAAACTTTTGCCGAAAGTGATCGATATGGTACTCATACGAAAGAGCTCGTCGAGCTGAGCAATTTTCCTTCTTGCGACATTGTCCGGAAATGCGTCCAGCGAAGGTTACGGCCAAACAGCTGAACATCCGGGAATTCACACAAACCTGGATTTTGGACCAAAAACGTTTTGCCTCCTATTTTGATCAAAAGTTAGTCATAGGGTAATTCGACGACGCTGATTGCGAAACTGAAATAAAAATTTCCGGAAAATTTCCGGATTTCGTGGTATTAGACATGGAAAATTTAGTTATCTTGTTTATAAGTGGAAAAATGCATCGGCAATCTGTTCATGCCAATTTGGTTTGTGTAAGCTAATTCTGATGAAACAACAGAAATCAGTGATATTCTTAGCCTCACTGAACTACTGCTTTTCCATTGGTAGATAGTTCCTCTCACCTTCACCTCACAAAGCTTCGAATGCAGTTTGTGCGACGCCAGAATTTTGCTTCTACTTATGTTCTATTTAAGTTGCCTCAAAGGTAAAAAGACGAAAGAGCTGAAAAGAAATTAAGCTACTTCCCAATCAACAAGACTTGTTTTTGCAGAATACATGTTTTTAAAACAGGACTTAAATGTTTTTACAATATAAAGGTGTAATTGCTGTCGTGTATACATATATACGTATACATTATTTTGTTATGAAATGTGTTATAGTACAACCCGACAGTTCGTAAACGAGACTACAAAAACTCGACCATTGCTAATCAGATTAAAACAGCATTGCCAAGACATTAACAAATCTGATACGTCTTGGTTTTACCTTGCTTTTTTTGGTTTCTTCAAAAACCAAATCTAAAAAAAACGGGAAACCTTTTCAAACGACCTGTAGAGGATCAATCTATGCTTACATCAAATCTATACTCTATATCTAAAGTCTGATCAAAATTCTTTGAACCGAACTCTGAGCGCTTGTCCTGAGTTAACCTTTGAAGTTAGTCTATATAAAGTATATATTTTTAGAAACCTCAGGAGGAGGAAGAATCCTGTAAAGCCATCATATTCGGTCTATATCGGGTTACCGGATGCCAAATCGATAAAAACGCTTCAGATTCGGAAAGAGAATGCTAATTAATTCATACTGTAGCATATTGGTCCTTGGCCCAAGACATCTCCGAAATCCGGTCACATCTGGTCTATGTCCGGTAGCCGGATGTCCAGGTCTCAAAAACTGTACAGCAAGATGGGTAGGTCGTACAGTTTCGCTGATTGAATTTTTGGATTCCAGCGGGTCGAAATTAGTCTATATACGATGTTTTGTCCCATTTGGACAAAAAATTGCGTGATTTATGGTCGTATCCGGTGCGAAAAACCTAGGTTCGAACACTAGGTTAGCGATTTTTGGTTCTAAATACGCTATTTAGTGCCGCTCCATCCAAAACTGATGAGAAAACGTTGCTAGCTGCACTCTGGGATCCGAACCGTCACTGATTTTTTGTTAACGGGTGATTTTTCGTGAAACCGTTAACAAAAATTCCTCCGACTTTCCGTCTACTGCAACTTACTGGTAGGTCGTAGAGCAGCGGAAACCGGGGGAGTTTAAAGCTTAGCCCAAAAACCTATCCAGGGGTCCTCAAAGTAATCGATTTGGTCTAGTTTTGCGAAAGTTCCAGCTAAAAAACCAAATTTTGATCTTCTTTGTTAAGCTTGCTTTGAACACAGAAACAAGAGGCTGTTGAATCGTTTTAGGGCTATCACAAAAACTGCGCTAAATCTAGTATATATTTATGTATATTATAGCTTTTATTACACTAAATCTTTGCTGTTAGCCTCAAATCTGCAATGAATTATTGTTGATGTTCCGCTCTGAGCCGTACTGACCAAGACACGAAATTATGTGCTGAGCCAGCCTAGACTTAACAAATCCAAGCTCAGATTTGAGCAGCTTCTCAGCTTTTTCCCAGGGGCCAGCTTTAAAGGAGATTTTCGATTAATGCGAAAAACAGCTACTTTACTGCTGAGCTAAAGATGAACAATTCTACTGCTGAGCAACTAGAAACAATTCTTAACTTATATAAATTTAACATAAAATTCCTTAAAAACTGCTAAAACAGTCTAAAACACCGGCGAAGTGCAAAACTTTTTCAAACTTTATATACCTCAAAAAGCTTTCTCGGGGCACTTTTGCAAGTTCTTCGGAGGGAAGAATCCGGAGGGAAGAATCTCCGACTCATGTCTGAGGGATCCTAGTCCAGGGGGAAGACATCTACACCCGCCCTCTCTGTAGGAAAAAGCGGGCCTTACAGTGATTCATTTCCCAGAGTGCAATTGCTCATTTCTGAAAAGTTGAATGTGATTTTTTATTAGAAAGCATGTATGTTCCTAAAAAATCACGTAGCCCAGGACAACACATGAGAGCCAGCACGTGGGTATGATGACTATACCAAAGAGTTTTACCTATGTAACAACCATAATTGGGGACCTTACCTAACCTAAGACCTAAGACTTTTTCCGTGTGGTTTTGAAACAGATTTGCAGAGATTAAATCAAAACTTACAAGAGGTCTGTTTGGGATTCTGGCACTCAGTCTGGCTCTGCCATCTTCGCTACGCCAAGTGAGCTATATAACCCAAACTAAGCATGTGGGTAAGGTCATTGTATTCAAGTTTTAGTTCGAAACGGCAGGACCAAGGGATGTTGTGAGAATGGCTCAGATTTTTTGGGAACTAATGTTCAGTTGCAATCGAATCATTAAAGGCCAAATATCAACTAATAATCTAACTGGCTGGCACCGCGATCCCCCAAAAGCGTCAGTGTTACCATAATATACGTAAATAATTATGCATGTACAAAACTGTATATAATGCAAAAATTTTACATCCCAGTGTGGTATAAGCAACCGGTGAAAACCGCGAAACGTGGCAAACACAAGATAAGTGTATTACTAACAAAAGAACACCTCGTTTTAAAAATTTGAGCTCTAACTATACATATACATATGAAAGATGAAGAAGTAAACCATGGAAGAAAGTGAAATATAATTTCATCATGCGAAAAGTTTAAAAAGAGGGGGGCCTCCCTTCGTTTATCAGCACTAATATCAAGGAAAATAATTCAATGGCATCACAGAGTGCGGTTTAAAAAACAGCACATCATTTTATCACTCGTTGAAAATTGCAAAAATAAGCGTCATTCTAACCATCTTAAAATCACTGCATAAAAATAAATGTATTTAACAGAACTGTACATAAATCTTTATTCATTGACATAGACACATCTGTTTTAAAAACACAAATTTTCGCGTTTCATGCTGTCTCACTAGAGGCTGTAATGAAGTTTTAAAATTTAAAAATACAGATGCACATGCGGTGTTGATCCAGCAGCTGAATATTGTTATAAATATACGTATATATATGTGTACTAAAAATTTTACAGAATAGTACTAATCGACTGAATTTAATTAGTAATCAATAAAAACACGTATATATAGACATTAAGCGCAAATTATGAGCCAACAGATAACGCATCCAAATCCAAATTTCTTTGCCCAAAATGCCACATTCAATATGCCCATGAGGCTGCGGTGTTGCGTGCGAGGTGTTTTTTAATTTTTAAAGATAAAATAACGAAGATTTCGTTAAAAATCCGGCAACGCCGGATAAAACAGGGCAAAAATGTAGGGAAAAAATAAGGAAATGTGGCGATTTGAGTGGGTTTTAGGAGGTCAGAATTAAGGGATACTTTCAATGGCAAAGAGTTTTCAAATTAGATTAGATCAAATAGAAGGATCCTTCTAAAAATTTCAACTTCCGGTGAACCCACCCAAAAATCCCTGTTCGGAACGTTCCTACTTACTTTTTGGCGGTCGTCCAAATGTGTCGAAAAATCAAGTTCTCAAGGTCAAAGTTTCAAAACTTTTCTCAATCTGTAGCTAATTCTTCGAATAATAAGCTCATTTCAAGTTTAAAAACAGCAATTCTTTTGTATTTTACCATAGAAATGCAAATTTTTCGCTAAAAATGTATGCATATTTTACTGATAACTTGGTGCTGCTGAACCGCTTTTCGGAAGCCCCCAGCTCCCGTTTCGGGTTTAGAAGTGTTCGAAGTAACAGGCACGGGTTGTTCAACAAAGTGCTGTGCCAATACGAATTTGCCCACAACGAACTCCTCTTGTCGTTTTGAGCATAAGACGCCATGTTAAGTATGTCCACTTGGACTAGACCTCCCTTGTTTTTGCAGGAAGCACACTCAGATTGATTTTTCATACTCAAAGATATATAAAATTTTATTAGTTGTTTATTACTAAAGAATAGTACCACAACGGAAAAGATCACGATTATTAAACACAAAAAATGAGACCAAAGCAACAGCTGGAAGGGAGCGGCGTGCATATTTCAAAATTACTCACTGCAGTAAATCTAGTTTAAATGTCGCAAAATAGTGAATTCAACAATTTGTCCTCAAGCAATTTAAGAAACACAGTTACAAATTCGTACTTACTTGTACTTGATCAC
>JASAND010018291.1:0-12187 GCA_030248195.1 Trissonchulus latispiculum
CTTGAAAATGAGCTTAACGAAATATATATATAACGAAATAACGAACGAAATATATAACGAAATTATGCACTCTTGATTGAACTTTATCCCCCCCAACCGTTTTGGGGGGGATAAAGTTCAATTGGGGACCCTTGTATTAATAATAGTGTTGTTTCAGTAGCCCATTTTAGTTTCAGTTTCAGTTTCAGTTTCAGTCGGTTAGCTAAGTGAATTTCAGTTTCAGTTTCAGTTTCAGTCGGATGCTAAAAATAATTTCAGTTTCAGTTTCAATTTCAGTCGTCATCCCGAAATAATTTCAGTTTTAGTTTCAGTTTCCGTCGGCGGTCCAAATTAATTTCAGTTTTAGTTTCAGTTTCAGTCGGTGATGCAAAACAATTTCAGTTTCAGTTTCAGTCGGCGACTCAAAATAATTTCAATTTCAGTTTCAGTCGGTGATGCAAAATAATTTCAGTTTCAGTCCACGTTTAAGAATAGTTTCAGCTTTAGTGCAAGTTTGAAGTCATCGTCCAAAAATAAGGTCAGTTTCCACATGTTTTCATTTCTTCATGGAATTGTTGAAGCTATTATTAGCAATGGTAAGATTGCTGAAGCTGCAGTCTTAGGGGTTTCTTGGGGTTCGTAAGTTCTTAGGTTCTTGCTTGCTGCATTGACCTTCTTTTTTAATTACTTTTTAATTCCTTAATTTTTATCAAACATAACAACAAATTTTAAGGAAATTAAAGTTAATTGCTGCAATCCAATAATGATGATGTCGGTCGTAGAGATACCTGATAACTTGTGCTTCAAAGACAATATAAAGTAATTACACTTTAGCTTAACTTCTTATTTTTCCTGCTGCGCCTCAGCGCAGCAGGTCATTTAAATTTGTTCAGGTCGAGCTTCAGCACACAATTTGTTCGTTAAACATGCATTTTTCCATAAACGCATGTGTGCAATGCTTTAAGATAGGGATTACATAATTTCTGTGTGAATTTATGCTTCTGATTCTAATCCGTATAATTACGCGTGTATGCAATTTGAGTGTAGAATCTGACTGAAAAATTCGAAACCGGAAATCTTATTCTTTTTGTTGTATGACTTATATGTTAACTAAAGACTTACAACTGACAAATCTACGCAAGCAAGCAAATCTACGCTTATGTTTTTTTGCCAGCAATCTAAACGGTTGCAGATTTTTGAGCACCAGTGTAGCTTGGGAGCTACACATCGATGCATTAGGTAGGTAGGTTGCGCTGGACATCACAAGTTCAGCCAGGCATGGCAAGCATAGGCTTGCTCTCCCTGATGAGGGAAGTCTAGTGAAATTGTAAACAAAACCTGGAGCTTCCTAGATAAACAAATTTCAATTGAATAAAGAAAAGGTCGATAAAGGAATACTGCCCCTTTTGGGGCCTACTTGTTCTTAATAGGAAGTTCTCCAATACGGACCGAAATTATGGCTGCAATGTGGAATAAAAATTTTTTTGCCGCCAGCAGGCAATGGTAAGGACGACGTTTTGCAGGAAATTTTGCAGAACCTAAGTAATTGCCACCTCGCTTATGAAAAAATTGACTGCGCAGCAGGTGTATAATTTCATAAAATATTCATCCGCGGAAACATAACCTTTTGCACAAAATATTGCTTGTTATATATCTATTCAGCTGAGAGTAAATGATCAAAGTAGTAATACTGCTACATATGTAATTCGAGCGGCTAAACTGGACATATCCGTTCAATCTTTCGCAAGGAGAGCTATTATGGAAAATCTGCACTCTGCAGTAACATTTTACAAAGAACCTAACTAAACTATATACGCAGAGACTGAAAGGGTTTTACACGCACAGACTGAAATGGAATTTCAGTTTCAGCACGAACTGAAACCGGTTTTAGTTCCAGCGAGAAGGGAAAGGTTCAGATTTTACGCTGGGACTGAAACTGTTTCAGACTTTTCTAGTTTCAGTTTCAGTTTCAGTTTCAGTTCTAATATTAGGGTAGTTTCAGTTTCAGTTTCAGTTTCAGTCGGATACCAAAAATAATTTCAGTTTCAGTTTCAGTTTCAGTCGGCTAGTCTAAATGTTTCCAGTTTCAGTTTCAGTTTCAGTCCATTTTCGAAACTAGTTTCAGTTTCAGTTTCAGTGACTGAAACTGAAACCTGTAGAGACTGAAACCTAGTTTCAGTTTCAGTTTCAGCGACTGAAACATCACTAATTAATAACATTCATTGACGTGTTTGCGCATTTGAAATTAAGTTTATATTGTCGTTTGTTGCTGGTTTAAAGAAGGTTTCATGGTAAATGAACATAACTTGAATTTTTAAAATTTTTTGAAACTTAAACTGGAAGGCCAACGTCAACAAAAATTGTTTTTGCTCATCGATCTTGTTAAAAGAATTGATTCAAGGTGCTTTCAAAGATTCTGAGCACGCATTTGAAGCTCGTTTTACAATCCAGCTTTTCATTAGCTTTGTGTAAGCCCTAAAAAATTTTATAAATACTGAATTGTTTAAGTTTTTGGATTTTTAGTTTTTTAAAGCCATGACGTAGTGTAGCATGTTCCCGCTGAAGTTATAATGACAGTATAGCATGCAGAAACCTTTAACTTAAATTTCTAGACACCTTCCAATTTTGGGGGGGGGATAAAGTTCAATTGGGTCTTTAGGGGGGGATACAGTTCAATTGATCCTTAAAATGTATTTAAAGGTTGCTGATTTTTACAGAAGCCACCTGGATAATTCTGACCTCTCCACAATAAAAAATAAAACAATTTTCAATTTAATACTTTAACGTTCTAATTAAACATTAAATAATTTTCAGAACTAAACCGTTTTGACTGATTGTTTCAAATTTTTAACTTTCAATTTTAATTCAACAACCTTTAAATACATTTTAATACAAATGACCCCAATTTAACTAATTCTCCCAAAGGAGTTAGTGGGAAATAGTTAAAGAGATACAAAATCTTTAATAAATCAAACGTTTCTTTCTAATTGATTTTAAATGCTAATTTTTCAATGAATCGCATCTGAATTCTGAAAACCTTTAAATAAAATTAAAAGTTTGAATGAAACAGTCAGTCAATAAGGTTTCTTTCTGAATACCAATTATTCTGATTCAATACTCAAATTGAGACATAATTAATAGGTCAAGTTTTTTTATTTATTTTAGAAATATTTTTAATGTAGTCCAGACATTTTTTCGGAAAATTTTCAAATTACAACGGTCAGAGCTAAACAATATAATTGAAACTAAACTTTTCAAGAAATATAAATAACTACATCAGACCTGTAATCTCTGTTGCCTAGGTTTCACTCCTCCATGAACCCTACCTACCTACATAGCTGTAACAAGCATTGTAAGCTTTAAAATAATATAAAAATTATCGTTGAACTCCAAGAATTGAGTAAATTACACACTGTAAAAGTTTGCTGCAATTACCCGGACCAGCGCTTTAAGGTGGTGATTCCTTTGGGAGACAGCTTGCATACCTACTAAATGCTCCACACTCGCTGGAAAAAATTTGGTTGTGTTTTTGCAAAAACCACATTTTGATGATATAAGCCGACCGGATAGCAGCCAACAGGGAGCGGAACCTAGCACACAAATGCTTGGGACAATTACATAGACTGTTTTCAGGATTTTGAGTCTGGCACTATTGTTAAGGGGGGGGCTACTAAAGGTTTGCCCCGACTTTGTCCGATTGGCCAACTTTTTTGGCGAAGATATAGAGCATGGGCGTGGTCAAAAAAATATCGGGTATCGAGATCTTAGCTGCCTTCCAGCCGTGTGCATGCAGCCGTCGGATTTATGTGTCCGACCCCCCGTTTTTCACAACTACCAACATAATTAAATAAAAATCTCCTGGATGCAAGACCCTAGCTTCAAAGTTGTCATTTGCAAATATGATTTGGCACATATGCCCCTATCTGCCGAAAAATACTAGACCTCTGTATCTTATCTGCATCTCTGGGAATTACTCTTCAAAGTTGAAGATTCGGCCAAAATTTAAAAATTTTTGGCTAACGAAAGGAAAATTTTATTACTGGTGCGAGCTATAAGGCTATATTTTGGCACGAAAGGAGGACCCATAGGAGTACTCATTTGTGCCAAATGGCAAGAAATTCCGCCGCGTGAAAAAAATTTTTATGTCAACTTTAATCTTCAAAAATTGCCAAAATCGCCTTTTTAGGACAATGGTACCCCAGAAATCGAAAAAATCAAATCGAAATTTTTTGAAATTAAAAATTTTTGAGATATTTGAACTCAGCGTGGTCGAAAACACACCCACAAACGATTTCAGCTCGATTAGTGAAGGTTTGCTACTTACGAAAGCCTCTACACAGGATCCGACAGACTGATTTTGGCAATTTTTGAAGATTAAAGTTGACATAAAAATTTTTAAACGCGGCAGAATTTCTTGCCATGTGGCACAAATGAGTACTCCTATAGGGCCTCCTTTTGTGCCAAATTACAGCCTTATAGCTCGCACCAGTAATAAAATTTTCCTTTCGTTAGCCAAAAATTTTCAAATTTTGGCCAAAACTTCAATTTTGAAGAGTAATTCCTAGAGATGCAGATAACATACAGACGTCTAGTATTTTTCGGCAGATAGGGGCACATGTGCCAAATCATATTTGCAAATGGCAACTTTGAAGCTAGGGTCTTGCATTAAGGAGAGATTTTTATTTAATTATGTTGGTAGTTGTGAAAAACGGGGGGTCGGGCACATAAACCTGACGGATGCCCACTCTGGTCCTGGGCCGGCCGGCGGTCATCCGGTCGAGACAGGGCCGGTGCACAACACTACTGTAGACTTAATACAATGCGTGTTTCAATGGGATAAATACAAACTTACTGGTCAATGGAAGTAGTCATTTTGCCTATGCTTATTCTGCCTTGGACTAACTCCGTAACTTATAAATTCAATTTAAGATGGCACTTAACTGAATACTAATATTCCCACCCTATTTCCGATTTGATTTTTTAAATTGCCAGCATACTAGCTCATAGTTAGCTGCAACCATTTGTTAGTCATTGGTAAACTTAGCGGTTTGGTGAGTGACGCAACTGCTGCATATGGTGCCAACTGAAATTAAAGGAGTTAGGTAAATTGAGGTCTATGCTTTGGTCTGAGGGGTAATGCTCCTTTTAGGAGCCAACTTGTTTTAACTTATTTAATATCCTGCGAATAAGCTAATTAGTTTTCCGAATTCGGAGGCAACTCAGGGAACTCGTGCCCGGTCCGGCCCGAGCCCCAAAACTTCTTACTGGTACAACCCTACGAAAACGTAACTACACCAAATTTTAGCTCCATTGAACAAATTTTAAGTTTTAGCAATAGGGAGATAGTCTGAAAAGAACCCTAGCCTCTAGGAGGGCCTCTGAGGTTCTTCATTAGATAAACGCTAAATAAAGCTCATTATCATTGAATCCTAGAAATAAGTTTTTAAAATTTTTCACACCGAAACTAGAAACTTGAAAAATACCGGGCCACCGGGTCAAGCAACAGTGACCCGGTCTCATCTCTGAAACTCAGGAAGTCCAGTTTTATGAAAACGGGGCATTTCATTATGAATTTCGGCTATTGCCAGTAATTAAGACAGAATGTAAATATCCACGAGAAGACTTATGCTGAGAGATCCCTTCAGGCATAGGCCGCAGAAGGCGAAACTTGAAGACTGCTGAAGCCCAAACCGGAGCCAACGTTCTAGCGTTTTTATGGTTTCGGGATGTTGAGCTCCAACCCCTGAGCACAAAACCAAACCTAATTACATTATGTGGTTTCTTCCGCAGGAAATGTATAACAACTTCAACCTAAGCAATTTAAAATAATTACAATTTTCATCTGCTACCGAATCCATATTTTCCATTGCTCCGAGACGATGCAAGATTTGAACGAAAGCTGAATATATACTCAACATTAAAACTACGTATAGACATAACCTAACACTATATATTACGCTAACAAAACAAATTGCTGTACTTTAATTGATAAGCTCTGTAACTGACATACAGGGTGCACCTTTCATACACAAAAATGTTTAGCAAATTAGCGTAAGCAAAGCAAATGTGTTTACAACTATCAAAAATAAGTAAGCAAAAAATTCATACAAAAATTTACAACAAGGCAATCCCGGACCATTCAAAACACGGTAACGTCATTTTACGTAAGTGTCGTATTCTTACTTCAGGGTTTTTACAGGGAGCCGGGCTTATAGCATAACAAGCGTATATATAACATTATTTTACCAAAACATTTACACATCGAAATACCTTTTAATGACTGAGGATGCGAAAAGCACCCACCGATACTCCATCAGAAAATACCTGGTAAATACATAGAACGTTAGGAAATTCTTTAGCAAGACAATACGACGACCAAAATCAAGCCGTGGCATTATTAAAACGAGAAAGAGGATCTATAGAGGTCTCCTTCATTGTGTCTATTAGCTCTGGAAAGGGGAAGGATTCAATGAAATATTGTGGCTCCTTCAAATACTGTTTCATGGGAGGAGGGAGAGGTAACAGATCTATCTGATCTCGCCTCACTCGACTAAGGATCACATAGCGAGCCGTATGCTTCAGCGATCGAATAACGCTAAAACGGGAAAAGGGCTTCTGTAGGAAAACTGGCTCCGTCTGTTCCATATTCTGCCCACCATTGGCCATTCCTATCAGTCCACGCGGATGTAGAAAAAATCTAAAGCGTCCGTCACTGGAGAACCGTACTGTTTTGTTGATCAGTTCCACAATGTCAGAATCCTGAAACATACAGGGATCCTCATAACCAAAACTGAACACACCCTTAAAATATTTGATACGCACATGATGAACCCGTTCCGCTCCTCGAAAACTCAGAGCAAACATATAACGATGATCAGAAGAGTCCCGCAGAAGGAATGTACCAGAAACCGTGTCTTTGAGGGCAGATTCGGCCTGCTCCCAACTGAGCGGTCCCCAGTACCAGGAACAGGTTCGTAACCGGTTTATACGGTCTAGAAAACCAGGAGGTTTGGGCAAAGGAAGAGTGGGAGGCGGTGATCTGAGGGGTTGTGAAACCAACTTGGATGAAGGGAGTGGCAAGGATTTGCCAGTGGAGGGACAGGCCGATGCATCAGTTTCAGATTCAATTTGCTGATTCAAAGATGTCGAAGGCTGCTCTGAATCAGAAGGGTAGAGGGAGGAAATCTCAGAAGAAGCAGGGGGAGGAGGTTGAGCTGCTTGTAAATTCTCAGCGGATGAAAATACACAAGAACGAGGGCGAGCAGAAGCTGCGCCGTGACTTAACGTCCCGTCCGTTGATTCTTCTTCTTCGGAGCAACCCTGACGAGTATCAGGATGAAAACTGCGACTCATTAACGGAAACACAAACAGGCGACTTCTGCCGCTGGTTGGCGTGCTACGATCAGCACATACTTGGCGTCTTCCAGTATCAGGGGATGCATCCGCACGGACTGGGGCAATTTTCTGCAGATGTAGGCGCATTTCACTTTGCGATTTATCTATAATATATTTTATATAATATACAAGAATAAAAATGCTCCGACGGAGCATGAAAAATGCAATATGGGTGACATTCGGTTGTAAATGGACAGAGGATTAGGTTTTAAAACGTTAATATGGGAGGGGCAGGTTGTAAATGCCAGGAGGACTAGGTTAAAAGCGCACTAATATGGACCAGCTTCGCTGAACAACCCATATTCGCGAAAATTGCCCAGTTTCTATCGGCTGCTGCTTGCTGTTGCTATCGGCAGTTCTTCGGAAAATTGTACGATTTGTCAGCATGTCCTGCAAGTGTAATGTAGTGGTTCTCCTTAGTATACAACTGTATAATACACGTACATGATGTCAACTGCTTTTCGCATCAACTTAATACAAGATTCTGCGCTGACAGTGCAGAAAAAATATATACCTTGAACACCTTTCTACCAGAACTGCATTGTTTATTTGAAATCAGCTTTAATATTTCAAAATCGTCCCGCTTGCTCTGAAAGCTGAAGAACGTATAGTCAAGCGGGAAAAAAACCCACTCGCCAATGCGGGAAAAACCCACCCCCAGTGTGGGCTTACCGGTAAGATCTATCTAGGATTTTAATAGCCTATCTTGAAGAGCATCCAAAATAATCCAGGAGGGTGTATTATTGTCGCTCCCACTGCTTCCCAGCAAATTTTCGGGACTTTGAAATTTTCGAAAATTTTGGTCCGTCCAAATACCGAAATTTGGCAAACTTTGCCTGGCCACCCTGAACTACTGGAAAGACCTAGACCAAAGCGGATTGTATGTTTGTGTAGGGCATCTGTTGCGCTTCATGATGATATATGCCACACTGCGCTAACCCGACCTGGGGATGACCTGGAGTTGGCGGGAAAAAACCCACATGCGGGAAAATACCCACTTTTCAAAATTGAAAATTTTTCTAAGCATTAGCAGGAAAGGTCAAACTAATACATACATTTGTTTAATAGAGCCTACAGATTAAATTGGTGTAGGGTTTACCTGGGTTCGTTCTGTTATGGGAGGTCTAGGGGGTCAAAATCGGACATGGTGCCATTTCAAGCCAAAATTTCAATTTTGACCAAAAATGCTTATTTTTGCCTTAAAATGGGTCTAGTTTAGCTCTAAATACACGAAAAACACGTTTGCTACACGATAGGATGCTTAAGGTGCTGGTATCCTTTTGTGCAGTGCTTTTGTGGTGATTTTTGGAAACGCTATAACTTTCGCAATTTTGGGAGTTGAAAAGAGCTTTATACATTGTTTTAAAGCTTATTATCTGGACATTAAAATGAGCTTACTAAACTAGTAAAATTGGCAAATAAATACAAAAATTTTCCGACATGCTGACATCTGACAGACTGAATATGGACCAAAAATTTTTGAACATCGATTTCTCAAAACTGTAGAATCGGACAAAATTTCTTCTTGTGTCATGATATGAAGGATATGTGGGCCGAGGGACATTTTTTAGGATTTGGCTCAACAAGTCTCAGTACTCCAGAAAATCCGGCAAATGCTCGATGACACTAAATTTCGCAACTTTCTATTCAGTTTTCTCAAAACTGGAGATGTTTTAGCTCAAACCAAGAAAAATGTCCTTCCGCAATAGGGCGAACTTTCATTCAGCCAACAATCACGCGCATCCATTGGGTAGTTTTGGAGAAATCAATGTTCAAAACAAAATAATCGCAATTTTGCCAAAATCGTTTCCCGAAGAATTCTCTAGCTTAAAGCAACAAACTCCAGCGAATAGGTATTGATGAAATGCGCAATTTGACGGTGTATCGATCGAGTATAAATAAGCCGAAATTGTCAGTAAGATTTGGCAGTAATTTTGAAAAAATTGATTTCTTCAAAAATGGCCATTTATTGATCCCAAAAATCGTTTTTGGCTTATACTGTCTTAACCAATAGAGGTAGCTCAAAAGTTGTAAAAGCAAAAATGTTCATTTTGCTGCCCTCTTTCCAGCCATAACAACCAATCCGGTGTAGCGACTATGTACTGAGAGAATAAGGGCAAAAACCAAAACTTTCTTATCTTAAAACCTAAAAATCCGGGACTGGTCCTAGAATGTTAAAGAGCACCAAAATAGCGTATTTGGAAAGTTTCATCCACTTTCATGAAGAATTGAAGCTTGTAGTGTCGAATTTACACAAAGCGATACCAGCACCTTAAACCGCCGAAAATAAACAATTTTAAAAAAATTTCAAAAATTTGCCTATGTTTATGTGTTAAGCATACCAAATTTTCAAAAGTCACTATGACCTCAATTTTTCAACAAAAACTAATATTTTGATGCAGTTGTACTAAAAACAACCCGCTCTTTCATTTGGAACGGTTAGAAATGCTCCTGGCAACTTGCCAAAAAATTCTCGGGGTGGGTTTTTTCCACCAGTTTGGGACAATTTTTCTCACTAACGGCGCACCCTAGAGAGGTGTTCTATAGCTCATAAGAAAGCTTACGACTAGGCCTAGCTGCCTGTATAGCCAGTATTTCAATATCTCAAACCAGTAAAAAGTTCTGGCCAAAAATCTGAAAAGTGGGTTTTTTCCCGCTTGACTATAGATCTTACTGAAGACTGACCAAAAATTCTTGGAACCGAACTGTGAGCGCTTGTCCTGAGTTAACCTTTAAAGTTAGCCTATATAAAGTATATATTTTTAGAAACCTCAGGAGGAGAAGAATCCGTTAAAACCATCATATCCGGTCTATATCCGGTTACCGGATGCCAAATCGATAAAAACGCTTCAGATTCGGAAATAGAATGCAAATTAAGTCATACTCTAGCATATTGGTCCTTGGCCCAAGACATCTCCGAAAATCCGGTCACGTCAGGTTTATGTCCGGTAACCGGATGTCTAGGTCACAAAAACTGTACAGCAAGACGGGTACGTCGTACAGTTTCGCTGATTGAATTTTTGGATTCAGCGGGTCGAAATTAGTCTATATACGAAGTTTTGTCCAATTTGGACCAAAATTGCATGATTTATGGTCGTATCCGGTGCGAAAAAAACCGGAAAAATCGGTTTTTCCGGTCTGGTGCTCGGAATCGCGGATAAAAAATGTTAGTTTTTGTCACAATTATATAATATTTGGGAGGCTACTTTCATTTTACCGGTCTCAAAGTAATCGAATATCCGGTCGATTTCCGGTTCTGAGCTTTGAAATTTGAGATTTCATGGGCTATTATCTCAGTATCCGGTTGGTCCGGAAGTCTAATTATTTCATTAAAATGACATTTTGTCTATCCCTAACAAGCATCAACCTCAAATTACTTCATATCTGCTGTAGTTTTTGTTTGATAGCGTTTTAAAAATGGATCAAAATAAGTTATATTGCGTGCGACAAAGCTAAGCGTATGGGATCAAATCTCATATCCGGTTTAACAATTCGACAAAACAAGCAAAATCAACACGTTTTTAAAACGCTGTCATTCAAAAGCTACAGCAGATATGAAGTAATTTGAGGTTGATGCTTGTTAGGGATAGACAAAATGTCATTTTAATGAAATAATTAGACTTCCGGACCAACCGGATACTGAGATAATAGCCCATGAAATCTCAAATTTCAAAGCTCAGAACCGGAAATTGACCGGATATTCGATTACTTTGGACACCGGTGAAATGAAAGTAGCCTCCCAAATATTCATTCTGACAAAATCTAACATTTTTACATTTTTTATCCGCGATTCCGAGCACCAGACCGGAAAAACCGTTTTTCCGGTTTTTTTCGCACCGGATACGACCATAAATCATGCAATTTTGGTCCAAATTGGACAAAACTTCGTATATAGACTAATTTCGACCCGCTGAATCCAAAAATTCAATCAGCGAAACTGTACGACGTACCCATCTTGCTGTACAGTTTTTGTGACCCAGACATCCGGTTACCGGACATAGACCGGACGTGACCGGATTTTCGGAGATGTCTTGGGCCAAGGACCAATATGCTAGAGTATGACTTAATTAGCATTCTCTTTCCGAATCTGAAGCGTTTTTATCGATTTGGCATCCGGTAACCGGATATAGACCGGATATGATGGTTTTAACGGATGCTCCTCCTCCTGAGGTTTCTAAAAATATATACTTTATATAGGCTAACTTTAAAGGTTAACTCAGGACAAGCGCTCATAATTCGGTTCCAAGAATTTTTGGTCAGACTTTAGTACGCATGTCATGTGGAGTGGAGCATGAGTGACCGCGAATATGGGTTGTTCAGCGAAGCTGGTCTATATTAGTGCGCTTTTAACCTAGTCCTCCTGGCATTTACAACCTGCCCCTCCCATATTAACGTTTTAAAACCTAGTCCTCTGCCCATTTACAGCCGAATGTCACCCATATTGCATTTTTCATGCTCCATCGGAGCATTTTTATTCTTGTCTTATTTCATTTTTAAGGTTCTCAGTAAAAAGCAAAAACGTTAAAGCTGTGTGAAAGAAACTTTAAAAATTCCGCCAATCATTAATTGTCAACCGAAAGTACAGAACAAAGAAGCTTGAAAAGTTCCAATTTCTTCCCTTTTCTCTTTTGACAGAAATCCAACATCCAGTATATATATATATACCCATGGCTGCAATAGTTTTAGTTACTGTATATAGCATATAGCACTCTACTGCAGCATAACCAGATCCAAGCTTTACTGTCAGTGAAGGAAACTCATACAGCACGATTTGCAATGCTCTGCCGAGCAATACGTAACTGAACGAAGTACA
>JASAND010018292.1:0-24618 GCA_030248195.1 Trissonchulus latispiculum
GAATCTGCGCAGCCTTGTTTTACAGAGTCATTCGACCATTTTCACTCATATTATAGGGGTCGCTACCGCGACCCCTATGATATAATTTTAGGTCAAAAGAAAAGGCTAATAAACTTCATCTAAATTTAATTTTAAGAGATTGTAGAACAAAGTGGTATTCCGAACCCGAAACATTTTGCTCAAACTACACCCAACGTCAGGGTTGGGCGAGACCGAGACCGAGAATGAGACCAGGGTACCGAGACCGAGACTGGCCAAGTCTCGGCTTTTGGGCGAGACCGAGACCGAGACTAGCAATTTTAAGCTTAAAATTAATTTTTTCCAGTTTTTGATGCGTAGGCTTAGTAGTAGGGACTTTAACACATAAACATATATACGGTTTCCGCACCACGTCAATCAGGCGCGTAGCCAGGGGGGGGGGGGAATGGGGGGAATTCCCCCCCCGAAATTGTGTTGCCCCCAGGAATTTTTTCCTGCCATGTCTAAAACGCCCATTTTTCAAAAAATTTTCGCGCCTTCGGCGCGAAATCACAGTATTATTCCATTATAATACGTGTTACGCACTTAAAAATGAGTACCAATTACCCTATTTCGTGTACTTTGACCACCTTCTGCATCATTTTGGTGCATGAACACGTACTGCGCCTTAAATATTACTGTAATTTCAACGAATGCTCTGTAAAAATTCCACGAAGGTTACGAAATAGAAAAATTTCTCGGCTTCTGGGGGGCTCCGCCCCCCAGACTCTCCGAATAAATTTTGCATTCCCCCCCCGAAATTTTTTTCTGGCTACGCTAGTGACGTCAATTGATTTTCATTATATACATTAATTTAAAATTTTCGCTGAAATTTGATGTTTTCGAAAAAATAACGGTCTCGGTCCGAGACCGAGACTTTTGGGGGAGCGAGACCGAGACCGATACCGAGACTGGTCAAGTCTCGGCTTTTGGGCGAGACCGAGACTCCCAACCCTGCCCAACGTCGAGATATATACTCCTTCTTTTATGAGCCAACTTGTTTTCTTGGAAACACTCCTCTCTCTCTCTCTTCGTGCAGGCAATCGTCGCTGAGCATATGATTGGCAGGTCTATAGAAGGCCTGCCCTCTCCAAGAAGGACACCACCAACCGGGGAGCATCCCAAAGGACCTTGATTGAGGGGGACGCCCCTAGGATTTGCAAGCGACAGGTGGTAAGGGCCGGGCAGCGAATTAGCAGATGGTCTAGGTCGTCGTCTTCCTCCTGACAACGTTCACAAGTAGGGGAATTGGTAGCACCTATTCGGAACCTGTACGCACGGAGCAAGGGGGAGTGCCCAGCCGCCCGCAGCTGGGATAAGGTGCACCTCTGTCTTCTGGAAAGGCCGGTTTCCAGGTTTCGATGTGGGGGAATGCGGTTGTACAGTCTGTCCGCAGTGGGGTGGGAGAGGGATTCGCGCCATTTGCGCCTGGAGTTTCTGATGATGAGTGCCTTGGCCGTAGACAGGTCAACTGCCACCTCCCGCTGGTCAGCGGAGGAAGCCCCTTTCGCCAGTCTATCCGCCTCTTCATTTCCTTCTATACCACGATGACCAGGAACCCACTGGAATACAGCTGGGATTCCGATGGTTCTTAACAGCTGCCAAATTTCTTGCTCCAGACTACTCTCTGCAGCTGCAGGACCTTGAGACAGGCGCTGAACAGCAGATAGCGAATCAGTGCAGAGAAGTAGAGATGGATTTGTGGGTAGAACATCCTGGTGTTCAGCCAGCCATGCTAGGCTGGACTTGATGGCGACCAGTTCAGCTCTGTAGCTGGAACAGTATTTTCCAGCAGGCACTTGTATAGAGGCTGACAGGCCATATGAAAGTTGGATCGTGGCTCCAGCGCCGCCATCGCGGCACGATTCAGCGACAGACCCATCGGACCAGATTTTGATGTTAGGGCTAGCATGGCTGTTGAGGGCAGCTTCAGTTTTCGTTTGTGCCTGGTCGTCAGTGTCGAATTTGCCAAGTCCAGGGATGGAAGTGAAACACGAGATCTCGCATCCCTGTTCCCAGGGAGGATAGGGTGGAATTGCCGGGATTCGTTCAAGACTGACATCTTCCAGTCCAGTTTCCCGGTTCCATCGCGCCGCTTCTTCTCTCCAGGACTTCACAGATTTCAGCCTGAGTCGTGCATTTCCTCTAGCCGCCTGACTTCGCAGGTTTGTCTCAGGCAGGCACATGGACTTGGTATAGGCAATTTGCGACTTTTGGCGGATTATGGTATCCAGAGGCAGCAGGTTGGCTTCCAGCTGGAGGCAGTCGATTGGGGTTGATTGGGTACAGCCTGTGATTTTTCTTGCCGCCATATTGTTGATTCTGTCCAGGATTTTGACGTTGGATGCAGCTACTGACGGGCCCCATGCGCCAATGCAATAGTCAGCAGCAGATCGGACGTAGGCCAAGTAGACAGTTCTCAATGATTCTTTGGTTTGGCCCCATGCCCGACCACCCAGGGCGGACAGGACCGACAGCTTTTTCTTCATGGAACTGGTCAGATTGGCTATATGCTGTTTGAACGTTAGGCGGCGGTCGAAGGTAATTCCCAGGAACTTTGGGTTGGACCGGAATGGGATCGGAGCCTGGTTGAAGCGAAGCAGGATTTCTTCCTTTGCCTGATGTGGATCGGAGGTGAACAAGGTTGATTCACACTTCTCCACATTCACCTTCATTTTCGCTTCAGCTGTCCAAACCGCCAGCCGGTCCAGAGCTTCCTGGAGTTTAGCCTGTGCTGCCGGAATATGGGGGTCGCTGACCCACAGCGCTAGGTCGTCAGCGAAAAGGCTAGCATGGACTCCTTCGGGAAGGGCTTGTACCAGATCGTTGATGTAGATCAGGAACAGGAGAGGGGATATGACGGCACCCTGGGGTACGCCGGCTCTGAGCCGCCTATACCTGCTGGTGGCACCATTGAATTTTACCCTGGCTATTCTGTCGGATAGAAACTCAAAGCACCATCGGGCATAGCAGATCGGAAGGTTCGAGTCCAGTATGCGTTGGATGATGCGGGGTCTCCAGACAGTATCGAATGCTCTGGCAAAGTCAATGAGCACCATGGCAGTCCGGAGGGGTGGCTTGTGGTGGAACCCGTCAGCCACAGACTGAGTTATTCGCATAACCTGGTCTTCAGTGCTGTGGTGAGTTCTGAATCCTGCCTGAGCCTCGGATATGGATCCATTCTTTTCCAGTTCGTAATACATCCTGTTCTTGATTAGAGATTCCATAATCTTGGCAATACAGGACGTTAGGCTGATTGGTCGGTAGGATTCTGGGTTCTTGGCGGCTTTTCCCTTTTTGGGTACTGGGACTATTGTAGCACGGCGCCAAGCAGCTGGGATACGTTTACTTCTCCAGGACAGGTTGATGATGGTAAGTAGGCACTTCTGGCCGTATTCGCTGAGATGGAGGATCATTTCGTTTCGTATTTCATCAGGGCCAGGAGAGCTTTTCTTCTTCAACCTGTTGAGCACCGCTTTTAATTCCGGAATCGTGAAGTCAGAGCAGCAGCCGGTGTGGTTGCATCCACAGGGTGTGCGCAGTCGACCTTTCAGTCTGCGGATGAAGGCACGTTCTTTTTTGCCTTCCTTGACTCTGCTGACTGCGGCGTACATTTTGGAGAATGTTGATGCTTTCGCTGCGTCAGAGACCAGGGTTTTTCCGCCGTATTGCATGACCTCTCCTGAAACCTGAGGTCGTCTTCCGTCCATGGCACTGATGGTATTCCAGAGCTTGGTCGGGTCTGTTGACGGGTTGAGGTTGCTGGCATATTCCTGCCACCATTGCTGCTTTCGTTCAGCAATGAGGTTGGCAGTTTCTCTAGAGGTAGCTATCCATTGATCCCGGTGCTCTTCAGATAGGTGGGCCTGGGCTCTGGCGGCCCGGCGCTCAGCCACTTTGGCGGCAATTTCTGGGGTCCACCATGGCTTGGGTTGCCTGACGGAGCATCCACGGGGGATTGATTCGACAGCAGCTCTGTGCAGAGCAGACTGGAATTTCTTGTACTCGGCGTGGACTGATCCTTCCGGGTCAATAGGGTCGGATACCAGCAGTGAGTCAACCTTGTCAGCAAAGGCCCGCCAATCAGCCTTTTTAATGTTCCAGGTCGATTTCTGAGGGGCAGTAGGGGTTCTATTGTGGCGGCTAAGGTTAATGTCGATGATAATAGGTAGATGGTCTGACCCCAGGTCGGGACCCGTTTGCCAGGACAGCTTCTGCAACAGGCTGGAGTGAGCAAGGGTGATGTCTGGGGATCCACTGCTTCCAGTTCTGTAGTCACATCTGGTGGCAGAACCGTCATTGGCTACGAACAGGTCCGTTGTTTGGATCCAGTCTTCCAAAATTTCTCCCATCTGGTTAGTGGGAAGATTGTTGTCCCACAGAGGCGAGTGGCCGTTAAGGTCACCACAGATTACAGAGTGGGTAGGGGTTGGGAGAAATGCCGGGTCGAAATTCAGAGTTCGATTGTCATCGGCGGCAGCTCGAACGGGTGGAATGTAGATGTTGGTTAGTTGCAGCTGCTGGCGCTGGTCATGACCGGGGTAGACAACGACGGACTGCAGTTCGGTGACATCATCGTTGGGATTCAGATACTGATCTTCAAGGACTGAGAATTTGATGCCCTGCCTAACGGCGACAAGCAGTCCACCGCCACGAACGCCATCGGCGCCCATGCGGCCTCTTCGCCTAGCTCTTAGCCTTGTTTCGAACCCCTGGATTTTGCATTCTGCAGACTGAGACAGGTGGGATTCTTGCAGAAGTAGGAGGTCAGCCTGGGAATCAGCAAGAAGCTTCTGCAGTTCCGTTTTCTTGCGCGAGATCCCGCCTGCATTCCACTGGATCAGACGGAGATGGTTGTTCGGTTTGGCGGGGTGAAAGGGCGGGGTAGTCTGACTGGGGGGAGGAAGTGGGGGAGGGATGGGGATAGGATTTTGGCTGGCTGCAGTGCAGCACTGGGAACAGATCCAGTTAGGGCTATGAAGGGAGGACATCCATTTCACCTCTGGAATCGTGAGGTTAGCGCACCGATAGTGGAACCAACGGTCGCATTTACCACACAGAACAGTCCAATACCACCCGACATTTTTGGTGCATCCGCCACAAGGATAGACCTGGGTTGGGCCTGGGTTCGGATGTATATCGCCGGCGATCAACAGAAGCAGAAGAATGAGAGCCCTACACGCCGGCGCGTAGAGCCCTCTTCCCGAAAACCCGACGGGACAGGAGGGGAGGGTCGCTTGCAACAGTTGGAGGAAAAGGGACGTCCCAGAGTGGCCCGAGGCTGATACTCCAGGAGGTGGCCTCCGTTGTTGGGGAGGCCTGGATTGGGGCAATTTTGGCATCCATGGGGACTTGAGGTCCACCGGGATATCTCCACCACCACGGAAAGGCTGCCATCGTTGGTGGAGTACAATTTAGGGGGGGGGGGGGGGGGGCCCCCCCCGGATTGGGCGGTTTTCCATGTCTAAAACGCCCATTTTTCAAAAAATTTTCGCGCCTTCGGCGCGAAATCACAGTATTATTCCATTATAATACGTGTTACGCACTTAAAAATGAGTACCAATTACCCTATTTCGTGTACTTTGACCACCTTCTGCATCATTTTGGTGCATGAACACGTACTGCGCCTTAAATATTACTGTAATTTCAACGAATGCTCTGTAAAAATTCCACGAAGGTTACGAAATAGAAAAATTTCTCGGCTTCTGGGGGGCTCCGCCCCCCAGACTCTCCGAATAAATTTTGCATTCCCCCCCCGAAATTTTTTTCTGGCTACGCTAGTGACGTCAATTGATTTTCATTATATACATTAATTTAAAATTTTCGCTGAAATTTGATGTTTTCGAAAAAATAACGGTCTCGGTCCGAGACCGAGACTTTTGGGGGAGCGAGACCGAGACCGATACCGAGACTGGTCAAGTCTCGGCTTTTGGGCGAGACCGAGACTCCCAACCCTGCCCAACGTCGAGATATATACTCCTTCTTTTATGAGCCAACTTGTTTTCTTGGAAACACTCCTTCTTTTATGAGAAAACTTGTTTTCCTGGAAACACACTACAATTTGACACTCATACTTGAATATACACGACACGTACATGCACATATTTCAGGGTATTTTTAGGGTTTTTTCGGGGGGCTTCCCGGGCGGGGGCGGGGGCCCCCCGGGCCCGGGGGGGGGGGGGGGGAGAAAATTTCGAGGGGGGAATATTCTTTGCAAAAATGAGCTAAAAATTGGGATTTTTTGGCGTATTTTACACGTAGAAAGGCAAAAAGTTCACAAAAATGCAAGGATTTAAGCTAAAAGTAGTCATTTTTACGAAATCTCCGGCGAAGTCGAAAACTTTTTGAAAATTTGCCTATTGGCAAAAATTTGGCCCCCCAAAAAATCCCGGGGGGGGGGGAAGGAAAAATCCCAGGGGGCGATTTCGGGGGAAAGGTAAATTTCGGGGGAGAGGCCGCACCCCCCCCGGTAAAAATACCCTGTATGTTTACTCACCTACAAGCTCATCAAAACTTGACGCTGACTGTCCAATAACGGAAATAGGCATCATTCGCTCACTACGCAGAGCAGAAATTCTGACCCTTTATCAAAGTTCAGAGAAGGTATATAAAACTATAAAAGTATATATATATATAACAATATATAACATGTATACGTATATATATATAGGGGGTTGGGGCAACTTGGGAACCTGGGGCAACATGGGACAAAATTGACCTAACATTTGTTTAAGCCTATACTATACTATTCTCCCTTCTAATTTAGCTAAGTTTATATTTTTCTGAAAGCACGTGACTTATACTTTCCAGTAAACAAAACATTGACCATGTACGTTTTATGTGTGTCAATTTACATCCAACAGTACAAGTCACATTTTCGATCAAAAAAAAAGGTATACCTTTTTCAAAGTTAAAAATTCCTGCTAAATTCCTACTGCGGAGCCATGAAAACATGTTTTATAGGGTAAAATATCCTGAATTTTTCAGGGGTACCAATATTTTTGTTGTAGCATTTTTTCAGTGTCCTCAGTAAGATCCCGTTCCAAGTAGACCCGAGCATACCAAGTAGCCCCGTTCTCAGCAATGGGGGCAATTTGGAACAACACACGTTAAACACAAATTCCCAAGTAAGCCATGTATATATATAATATACTGGGCTTTTTTTAGTGGGGGGGGGGGTGGGGGGGCGCCCCCCTCTTGTGGGTGTCCCCCCCCCCACTCGACCCCGTCCCCCCCCCACTCGGCCCCACCCCCACTTTTTTGGGCTTCCCCCCCCACTCACTATAAGGTGCCCAGAAAATGCCAAATTTTAAGGATTTTTGGTCAAAATTATCAAAAATTTTCCGGCTTCGCCGGAATTTTTTGGTCAAAAATCGTCTATTTTGGTACTCAAACTCAATTTTTGAGCACTTTTAAGCATAGTTATAGCAGTATATGTAGAAAACAGGCTATTTTTACCGCATTTTTATCGATTTTAGACCACTTTAGATTTCCCTCCCCACTTTTTGGGTCCCCCCCCCCCACTAGTGGGGGGGCTCCCCCCCACTCTCCCCACCCCCACTTTTTTCGCCTAGAAAAAGCCCAGATATATACATAAGTCCAAATCTTATACACCTGCTCCCTGTCTAGTGAACCCTCAGACTGTGTCTATTCCTCCTCTGAACACCTCAGTTACCACTGACGTCCAACCAGCACTGAGTCTGAATCAGAGTCAGCTCATGATGACAATAAGCCGGTTTCGTGCCCACAGAATCCGGATCTTCAGGTTCCTTCTGCGGTTTCTGAGGTGCACTGCGGTGACTTTGTGGCGGTCAAATTCACCGACGTCACCGGAAAGGCCGCTTGGTCCGCCGGTAGCGTGAAGGTGTACTAATCCAGAAGCCTGTACTCATCATTTGGAAAACCTACATGAGGATGCGACCAGAAAAACCATGACAAATGACGATTTCCGATATTTTCAGTGGCCGGCGAGAGATGATGATGATGATACGGCTCTCCCTATCTTAGTATTTATTGCAGAGTGAATTTAGGGGGGAATTAGGATGCCGTAAAATTCTCTCCAAGCTTTCCGATTCCGTCTGTGACCTCATAGAGGACATGTTAACCGCAGATTTGACCAAATCGTCGACTTTGTCTTCAACTTTTGGGGGGAACTTTACGCTACGTGTATTAAACGTTTTCCGACTGTTTTTGACAGTTTTTTCATTTCTATGCTATTATTTCCAGAACTTTGTTTAAAAAACTGCCTTAAAAGTGCAAATTTTAACATTGTTGTAATTTGACCTGATTTATTTGCTTTAGGTGTTTGTGTAAGTAAAAAAGTTTGGTAGAAATTTGTTTGTCTTCAATTTCTCTACATGTTAGATAGGATGGGTTTCGGATAGACTCTACGAATTGAGTAATAGATATATAGGTAAAAGCGTCAGCGGTCGTCATCTTGTACCAAGATGGGCCAAGGGGATACTTGGTATGGGTAACTTGGTATGATGGAATTTTAGGCCCAGTGCGCACACATGTCTACTACATAGGTGTGTTAGGGGGGGGGTGGGGGGGGGGGCCCCTCCCCCCCAATGGAGGGGTCTCCCACCCCCCCCCCTAAAAATTTTTTCCAACCCCTCCCCCCAAATCAATTTTTTCAGACCCCTCCCCCCTAAAAATTTTCAAACCCCTACCTAAATTTTTGAAAATTTTTAGATAAGAATTCGAAATTTTTCCAAAAAATTCCAAAAATTAGCGAAAATTTGCTAGAATTCGCTTAATTAAGCTAAAAATCTTTAAAAATAGCTGTAAATTGAGAAAATTTTTCAATTTTTTAACGAAAACCCGAGTTTTTTCGAAATTTTTCGCCGACCCCCCCTAGAAAATTTTTCTTACCCCTCCCCCCAAATCGACTTTTCGCGACCCCCCCCCCTCCACCTTTTTTCGCCAAACCCCCTCCCTACTTTTTTCTGAACCCCCACCCCCACTTTTTTCGCCAGCCACACCTATGGTCTACTATATAGAACAAGCTTTGCAGTCCCAAGTAGCCCCGAGCTCGCAGAATCGATAGGCATAATTTTTGTCTAGACCAGTCAGGGCTATGATGAATTGCAGCATGTCTACCAAAATTTTTGTCCCAAGTTGCCCCACCCCCCTATATATATATATATATATATATATATATATATATATATATATATATATATATATATATATATATATGCGTCATATCCAGAACAGGGGCGGATCCAGGGGGAGGCGGAGGGCCCAAGTCGCGATTTGAACGCAGGAAAAATTATGGAGAAAATTAGAGAAAAAGATTTCCAAAGAGCTTTCGGTGCGAATTTTCTAATTTTTAACGGCATATTTATATATTGCATTTCCGATTTTTCGGAAAAAATTATATATATATATATATATATGTATGTATATAATATATATACAAGTAACAAAAATGCTCCGCACAAAAGGGGATAATATGTGTGTTGGGCCTATGTCTGTCGTTTAAATTCCGGTTGAGAAAGCAAGTATATAAATCCGACACAGCAAGTTTGGGTGGGTGGTTCTATGGCGAAAGTTGTTCAGTTCAATGCGGGCCTTCATTTGACTCGAAATTTGACCACTTTTGAAAATTTTAATTTTTGACCCAAAATCGCCTAAGTCCCCACCCCACCCCACCACAGACCTCTACAGCCACTCTAGATACGCACTTCTATGACAAAAGTTGCTCAGTTCGATGCGGGCTTTCATTTGGTACCAAATTTGACCACTTTTGAAAATTTTAATTTTTGACCCAAAATCGCCTAAGTCCCCACCCCCACCCTACCACAGCACTCTACAGCCACTTTGAGCATGCAATTCTATGACAAAAGTTGTTCAGCTCACTTAGGGCTTTCATTTGATACCAAATTTGACCACTTTTGAAAAATTTTATTTTTGACCACTTGACCCCCTACCCGATTTACCCTTCAAACGGCAAGTGGAGCCAGTCCAGCAAAATGGGTGTGTCGGACGGCAAAACGGACACCGGAAATGAGCTGGGCGCACCAGAAAACCCCTATGGACAAAGTTTTGTGAGGCTATGCACAGTCCTATATGGTGTTCTTGGAAGTCGGTACCGACTTGACCCTCCCGACAGCAAAGTGGAAACAGCCCAGCAAAATGGGTGGGTCGGACGGCAAAACGGACACCGGAAATGAGCTGGGCGCACCAAAAAACCCCTATGGACAAAGTTTTGTGAGGCTATGCACAGTCCTATATGGTGTTCTTGGAAGTCGGTACCGACTTGACCCTCCCGACAGCAAAGTGGAACCAGCCCAGCAATATGGGTGGGTCCGACGGCAAAACTGCTTACGGGAATCAATTCGCCGTGCCAGAAAACCTTTGTATGAAAGAATTGAGCTTTCTAAGTTGAATACACAGCGAGAAATTTCGATTTTTCATTTTTCGAATTTTCACCATTTTTGACCGGCCACTGTGGTCGCATGGGAACTGATAGAGAAACGAGACTTAGCTATTTAGTTAGTTCAATATATGTAGTTTCTGAATATAAAAAGAAATCGGCTCCAGCTCTTAATGTTCGAGCTGCGCAGCGACCACAAAAATGGTCACTTTTCGCTCTGAGCCGACTTTGCGGCGCCGCTGCGGCGCTGTGGCGCACCTGCGGCGCAAAAAAGTAGCGATTCTTAAATGGCGCATGGGGTACTACCAGACCCTATACCCCTTTAGGTCCGGCCTCCGCTGCAGATTACGTGAAAGAGGCGGAAAGTCGGGACAATACGACCATTAAATAGGAGAAACCGGAAAAAAAAACATCGCCGCCATAACCGGTCCGGGGCGCAACTTTTTAACGGAAAGTGATACGGGGCTGAAACTTCGCACACATACTAAACTCGATGTGCTCTACAATTTGCGCATGAAATCTGCGCAGGATCTGCGCAGGATTTTGCGCAGCCTCTGCGCAGCTTATTTTACGGTGTCTCCAGGGACTTTTGACACATATATATTATAGGGGTCGCTGCCGCGACCCCTATGATACATAATTTTAACTAAAAATGTGTTGTATTTTAACAAATTTTCTGAGTTCTTCAAGATTAAAAGAATTAAAGATCCGAAGACGATTTTATTGCAAAATCTTTCTTCAACTTCCAGGGGGCCTCGGTGAAAACATGTTTACGCCGCCCGTCACCAAATTCTGGACCCTCTCTTTGGGATGTCGAACCCCTGTATAGGCTTTTCCAGATATCCTGAAAATACCTATAGAAAATGTCTGAAAAAATTTCAGGATATTCTCAAGACTTTTTCCAAATGACTGAAAAACCTAGAAAATTTTAGCGTTAAAGTTTCGGAAAAGTTTTCCTGAAGGGGGGGTCAGGATCAGTGGCGGATCCAGGGGGTGGGGCCCGGGGGTCCGGGGCCCCCCCTTTGCGGTTTGGGCCCCCTCCTTTGACATTCCGGCCCCCCCTAGAAAATTTTTTCAGCTGTTAATATGCATATTTTGATTGAAAATTAAGCATAATTTTAATAGATTTTACAAATTTTTAAAAAATTTCGCCTGCGGCGCACTTATACTTCTGTGCTGCTTTATTACGTATATACGTACATATATAGTTGTGTGACAGAACTTCTGTCTCTTAAAGTGTCTTCTATTTTCTTTCCTTTCCTGTTGTGTAAGTATATATATAATTGTACTCAACGCCTTCAGTTTATTTTATGATATATACTATATATATATATATACTATAAAAATATATTTACAAATTTTATTTCGCTTCCATAACGTACATGTATATATAAATGGGCAATGCATGATTGATAATTGGCAGCTTCTCAAAGTGCTCTAGAATAAATCGTGGAAGTGAAAAATTCTGAAAAGCATCCAATTCCCGTTTTGGTTTTCCACTGATCGATTATACAACTCAATAACTCACCTCATCTTAACCAATCTTTGAATTGCTGAATTTTCCAAGATTTCAAAAAATTCTTCAACTTCTGGGGGACTCCGCCCCCAGACCCTCCGTTTTGCACATTATCTTTGTTGCCCTTGTATATAACTTGTCCACTTTATTGCCACCATTCTTTGTGTGTACTTATACTATTTTACTGCAAGTTTTTCACTTCGTAAGTTGCTATATATATACATGTACGTACATCTCCATTTTATTTATTTAATCTTTTCAAAAGTTTGCATGACGGATTTTTTCCAATTTCAAAAAATTCTTCAACTTCTGGGGGGCTCTGCCCCCCAGACCCCCCCGTGTGCTTCTTGTGTAAATTCTCCATGCTTTGCTTCACTCACGGGATTGTTGTTTACTGTTGTTTTCCAATTGGCAAGTGAACTAACCTTTCCATACACAATATTAATTTTCTTGTAAAAATATATTTGTTCCTGGAAAATGAAAATTTTTCCCCCCCCCCCCCCCTGGAAAAATTTGGTTACCCCCCCCGCGGAAAATTTTTTTAGCGGGCCCCCCCCTTTTCAAAATCCTGGATCCGCCACTGGTCAGGATCAGGACATAGGTATATATATGTAGCTGGCGAAAAAAGTGAGGGTGGGGGTTTGAAAAAACTAGGGAGGGAATCTGGCAAACAGGAGGAAGGAGGGAGTCTGAAAAATTCTATGGGGGTATATATATATATAGAGCATAGGTGTAACGGGGATTTGGCGTTGGGGGGCCTCCCCCGGAATTTTGGGGGGCCCCACTTTAGACCCCCACGATCTCCCCAAATTTTTCTATTTTTATGCCAAAAATCGCATTTTCAGCCATTGCTATGCTAATGCCGAAAAACATGAAATCATTAAGTAGTTTTAACATTACACAGTGTTTTTAAACTCGATAACTTGATTGCCAACATGTTTCTGAGTCCAGAATAAGGTCAATACAGAGGCGGATCCAGGATTTTGAAAAGGGGGGGACCGCTGAAAAATTTTTCGGGGGGGGGGGGTAATCAAATTTTTCCGGGGGGGGAATTTGCTTTTTCCAGGAACAAAATATTTTCACAAGAAAATATTGGGTATGGAAAGGTTAGTTCACTTGCCATATGGAAAACAACTATATATATCCCGTGAGTGAAGCAAAGCATGGAGAATTTATATACACAAGAAGCAAACGGGGGGTCTGGGGGGCAGAGCCCCCAGAAGTTGACGAATTTTTTGAAATTGGAAAAAATCCGTCATGCAAACTTTTGAAAAGATTAAATAAATAAAATGGAGATGTACATGTACTAGTAATTTATGAAGTGAAAAACTTGCAGTAAAATAGTATAAGTATATATATATATATATACAAGGAATGGTGGCAATAAAGAGGACAAGTTACAAGGACAACAAAAATAATGCGCGAAACGGGGGGTCTGGGGGGGCAGAGCCCCCCAGAAGTTGAAGAATTTTTTGAAATCGTGGAAAATTCAGCAATTCAAATGTTTAAAAAGATTATTAAAAAGAGTTATTGAGTTGTATAATCGATCAGTGGAAAACCAAAACGGGAATTGGATGCTTTTCAGAATTTTTCACTTCCACGATTTATTCTAGAGCACTTTCAGAAGCTGCCAATTATCAATCTTGCATTGCCCATTTATATATAATATATATATATATATATACGTTACGAAAGCAAAATAAAATTTGTAAATATATATATATATAAGCCGGTATATAGTCATAAAATAAACTGAAGGCGTTGAGTACAATTAATTATATATATACTTACAAAACAGGAAAGGAAACGAAATAGAAGACACTTTAAGAGACAAGTTCTGTCACAGAACTAAGTACGTAATAAAGCAGCACAGAAGCATAAGTGCGCCGCTGGCGAAATTTTTTAATAATTTGTGAAATTTATTAAAATTATGCTTAATTTTCACTCGAAATATGCATTATAAACAGCTGAAAAAATTTTCTAGGGGGGGCCCGGAATGTCAAAGGAGGGGGCCCAAATCGCAAAGGGGGGGGCCCCGGGCCCCCGGGCCCCCCCCCTGGATCCGCCACTGCATAAAACCTTTATAAACGTGTATTTCTCGCGATAATAAACACGTTAAGCCAAAAATTTGGACTTTTTTGAAAAATTTTGGGCAAAGATGCATCTTTATAAGTGCCGGGGGCGAGCCGGGGGTAGCCAACAGTTGAGGGAGGTTAAGTACAAAGAACAGGGAGGAGAGATAACCGTGGTCGAAAATTTTGGGGGCTATACAACTCCACTGGTGCAACTACGTCCCCCCAAAAAATTTTCAACCCCTACCAGAATTTTTGCAAATTTTCAGCCAAAAATTCTAAAACATTCAAAAAATTAGCGAAAAATTGCTAAAATTCGCTTAATTACCTTCAGAATCGCTAAAAGTAGCTGCAAATACAGAAAATATTGTTTTTCAACGAAAGATTTTTCGCCGACCGCCCCCCTAGAAAACTTTTCTTACCCTTCCCCCCGAAACTTTTCTTACCCCTCCCCTTTTTTCGCCAGCCAAACCTATGCGTCAATAACATCCCCATCCACGTTTTACTGCCTTCTTGCAAGCCATCCAAAATGATACTACTACAAAGTAAAAGTTAAATATTTAATATCTACATTTACATGCAAGGTTAATAAACATTTCAGCTATTTTTAATCAAAGGCAATTTCACCATTACATGTAAATAAAACAAAATTGCAAAACTAAATTTTATAATCTGCTACAGATGTAATCCACCACTATCATGACTAACCAGATTTTAGTGACAGGCCTGCTTGCATGAGGTGAGCGGGTTGGCTGCAACCGTAACAATTTGGCTACCGCCGTCAACTTGGAGCATGCCAAAATTTAATTTCAAAATTGGCAGAAATAGGTGTCTTGGGCTTAGTTACTTGAAAGAGTTTTCAAAAATATAAAATTACTGACTTACAATATACTTGCTACACTTCGTGTGTTGACCACCAAACTTAAAAAAAACAACTTTATAAAGCTTTTAACAACAACGCTTTTTCGGCAAAGCCAGGTTTGTTTTGACTGTTTTAGGCGTTCTTACACGGTTTTAGAGCAATTTTAAGTCAAAATTTGAGAAAAAGTTTTCAAAAAATTGTCATTTTTGATCAAAAATTAGCTTTTTGGATAAAAAAGGGTTGGGAGGTTTCTTCTAGGCCATAGATGTATTGGGGTTGAGGTGGGTTGGTGTGTGGGTTGGAACATACATCCCATAGGTCTATACGATTGTGCCAAATATGAACAAATTCTGCCTAGGCATTGTAGTTTTATTAAACTTGAAACATGAAAAAAGTGGGAAAACTGGCAAAAATGGAATTTTTGAAGATTTGTCGGGGTTACAGCAACAATAATGCCGCCATGTGTATATATATATATTACCCAATATGGCTTCTCTCATTTTGAACGTAGAAACCGTAGATGTTTTCATTGATCGCAACAGCAAAGAGAAAATTTTTAGTATATGTAATGGAATTAATAAAACGAAATGTTGAAAGTAACAGAAATTGGTCTAAAAGTATCCCAAAATAGTCAGTCTACAAGGAAGAATTCTTTTATGCCATAGATCTGTGAAGAAAAGCGAAGATCATCTACATGGAATGTATTTATCTAATAATGTCCAAGTAATAACTGTATAGATTATCTTATGTTTGTCTAGTCAGAGTTGCCAGTATTCAAAGAAATTAAGGGAACTTCATAAATAGGGCTCAAGGTTAGTACTCAATTAGGGCACAAATCCTGATCTTAATTATAATCTTGAGTCTAGTTAAGTTCTACTAACGTGTGGCTTATTAACAATACTAATTCAGGAATTGTGAAAAGAGGGTAATTCAGTTTTAATCCCTTTAGTAAGTGGAGTTGTTACTCCCACACGAAGATAAATATCGACATTTAAACTGAACTTAGGTGAATTAGTGAGTATACACATTGCTTCTAGTTTTTTTGGCAATAGGTTCGGGCGCCCCTGCGCCGCACAGTTGCGCAGCAGCGGGTGGTGTATTTTTTTCGACCCGCTGGGCACTTGGGTACGAAATAAAAATACGGGAGGAAGCTAGCTCAATACAAGATAAGTTAAACACGTTTTTTGGAATAAAATAAATTTACCAAATTAAGATATTTCTTGGAAGTTCTTTGAAAACCCGGTTTCCTTTAAAACTCTTCTGCGTCTCGTTTACCTGATTTCTTGGTTACCAGATTGCAAAGATCCCATTACTAATTTATAGTCGCACACAAAATGACTTAATCACGTCTAAAACTTCATAATCAAACTCTAAGATGCTCTTAACGAATTTTCTTTGCTTTGGGCATGCTCTAGTACATACAAGGATATATTTGCTGCGACAGTAATTAATCACAAGTTGTTATATTTCTTTATAGTAAATTGCATTGGTATTTCTTCAACGGGAAAACCAGGTTTTCCAATTCAAAGGGATTGGCAAGCTTTCTTTGGTCACAGTTTTCTTGCACTGGAAGAAGTCCATCAACAAAACATATATAAGTTTCCATGTTGTTTTTGAAACTTGAAGTTATGGAAATACCATTTCTATTATAAATATTGCCACATTAACTGAGTCAGCTAAATGCGTTTGGCTGTACTCTCTGAGGAGTACTTATAACCCCAAACTGTACAACATTGTACGAAATAGTTGTACCTAACTACTGTGTCTTTGTATTCTAAATACTTAGGACCATTCATTTAATGTGTATTTTAATGCTTGTACGTAACAACCTCTCAGGAGTTTAACAGCGTTTAAAGTAGACCGCCGTAGGATAATTGTTTGACTCAGGGCTTGGGGGTGAAAAAGGTCCCCTGGGTCCTGTGTCAAACTAAAGAAAATTTTAAATTATAAACTTTCGTGAGGGGACACCCTCCTAACAGACCGTATGTTTCCTACTATCCTGTCTTAATCTTAGTGCTCGCTATCCCACCGACTCCATTTCTGCAGCCACACTTTTCCCCCTTTTGCCTTTCGAGCGGGCTTTCAGTTCAGTTTTTCAGCCTACCTAGTTGCTATTGCCATGCGGGGGGCAGCTGCATTCGGAAAGACGAATGTAGTTGCCTTGGGAGTGACCGAAATAACCGTACGGTAGCTTGCTCGGGGATCACGTTTTCTGTCCGTGATCTTCTCCTCTCCGTCTCTTGACTGCGGTCTGCGGGGAGGACCACTTACGGGCCGCAATGCGTGCCTAATAGTGGTGGGCCACTTGCAAAAAAAATAAAAATACACCTAAAACTCTTATTTTAGCTGCTAGAAATCGACCAGGTGTCGAGTTTCCGCGTTTTAAACGGCTGTAGCATGCACTGACGCCTGACGGTCTCCTATGTTGCTTCCAAGGGGTCAATCTCTACCTTACTACAGTCTCATGTGATTGGCTTGAAAATTTGTCCTCAACTGAGTAAAACTTGACTGCAGTGACTTTTAGCGCTGATTTAAGCTAGAATTCACAGCTATAGCAGTGATTTCGTTAATATTAAGTCAATTTTATTAGCGAGTAGCCTGTCGCTACTGCATTTTCAGGACCTCAAGTTGCTGTAAATTGCTTGCGACAGTCTCGGTAACAAAAGTCGACGATATTCCGGGTTGTTAGGGCATTGAACGAGTTGAAAAGGCTCAGGAAAATTACGAATCCAAGGTAAACTTAATAAATAATACAATATGGTAAACTATAAAGACTTTTGCTACGTTCACTTGCTCAGATCGGGCTGCCAGGCTCCTCAGCAGACAAGCTTTCAGCACTGAACTGAAAACTCTCAATTTTTTCGACTGTGAATGAGCTAAATGATGGTTTATAATCAATTGCGCCCATGGCTAGAGAATTAAAAACAACGTAGACGACCCCTTCCGGTAGGCATTGGGATTCCAGAACTCATCTATGACTCAACTGACCATCTATGACGGTTTTCAGAAGGTCTTCTAGATGTCTGCTGGATATTTATTCTTTATCGTTACGTTTGTTCAGAATAAAAAACAAAATATGGCCACTGAATAAGCAACATTATAGACATTACTGCGTGATAAAAACAGTATCGAGCCGGATGAAAAAGTTTTTCGGACCATATGCGGTAGGCTGCCTATCTAATGAAAATTAACCACCATAGACTGCACAGATAGGTCAATAGTCAACGGAAAATGCATGAGCAGCATCTGTATATAAACAAAACAAACAAACAAGTGTTTATTCAGTAAAAACACACAAGAACACAGAAACACATTTACTGAAAAGGAATACAAAGAGTTGTAACACAACTGCTAACATGTATCCATCATAAAAATATCAAAACCATAAAAAAACTAAAATAGTCAACAATAAAACTGGCATCAAACATCTTACGTGCATATAGTCAATACAAGAAGCAAAAATGCAAAGGAGCAAAAAGAGCGTCTTAAAACAGCTGAATCGAGTTATTGAGTATACTAGAACAAAAGGCAAAACTCCGCCAAATTCCAGTTGTTGAGCCTTTGCTTGAAACTGTTTACGGTAGGAGCGTTAACAATATCGGAAGGTAAACTGTTCCAAATTCTCAATACTCTATTTGTAAAGAAAAACTTCTTTTCATCTCTACGGAATCGTGTTCCCATTAACATATAATTATGACCGCGTAAACTGGAAGTCTGTCTAATCTAAAACTAAAAAAATCCGAAACATTTACATCGTCAATACCGCGAATAATTCCAAAACATTGTACGAGATCCGTTTTAATTCTGCGAAGCTCAAGGCTCTCCATACCTAAAATATTCAACCTCTCGGCATAAGAGTTGTTTCTCAAGCCCGGAATTCTTTCTGTGAAACGTTTCTGTACATTTTCAATAGCCTTAATATCCTTAACTAAATGTGGATTCCAAACAGCAGAGTTATATTCTACAATCGGACGTATGTACGTAGTAAACATTGAGCACAAAAAATCAGTATTACGACATTAAAAGTTCTAAACAAAACATTCGTACGCTGTGCTGTGTAGTGATCACAAAATTTTAGATTATTGTCTACAACCACACACAGGTCCTTTACATTAGAAACCGTAGGGATTTGAATATCATCGACTGTATATTCCCGTAGGGGGTTGAAATTGCCAAGGTGAAGGAGCACACATTTTTCAAGAGCAACTTTCAACTGGTTTTCATTGGACCATCTGAAGAGGTTTTCAATATCAGTTAAAAGCGCCTGGAACTCGAGATCCGTTTTACAAGCAAAATATAATTTAGTATCGTCAGCATAAATTTTAATGTGACTCGTATTAACACGACTAACAACATCATTTATATATACAAGGAGGAGGAGAGGTCCTAATACACTACCCTGTGGGATCCCACTTACTACTTCAAAACTGTTAGAAAGGTTGCCGTTAACCTTAACCCTTTGAGAGCGACCACTTAAGAAAGAATCAATCCAGTTCAGAAATTTAACTGGTATTCCCAGATGCTTCAACTTGTATAATAGCTTTACATGACTAACTGTATCAAAAGCTTTGCTGATGTCAATATACACAACATCTACAGGAATACCAACATCAATATAAGACACCCAATTATTCAAACATTCTAGCAGCTGGGTCTGGGTAGATCGGCCTGAAATAAAACCATGCTGATGACAAGATGTTTGTTTTGTTTGTTTGTTTGTACGATTGTATAGTCATTTTGGCGCTAGATAATGAAAAGGCGAATTTTTGGCCCTGTATTTTTTCGACCACGTGTATTTTTTCGATTTGGGTCCGAAAAAAATAGTCAATTTTCAAAATTTTTCTGAAAGCGCAGCCTTTGCCCGGGAATCTTGGGCATGGGAAGATGTAGACCCCACCCCACACATGCTAGGTCATATCCGGGATCTCTACGGCAATCCTATAAAAAGTTATCCAAAAAGTTGCCAAATCGTATTTTTTCGAATCTTTACTATAATTTTCGCAAAAATTATCAAAAATATCCATATTTTGGGTTAAAGTGTTTATTATTGCGAGAAATACATATTTGTAACTGTATTATGGACCTTATGACTCAATATTGACCTAATTCTGGATTTGGAAACATGTTGGCAATCCTGCTTTTGAGTTTAAAACCACTATCAAATGTGAAAATTACTTCATGGTTAGATGTTTTTATCATTAGCAACGGCTGAAAAAGCGATTTTTGGCATAAAAAATGAAAGATTTTTCTGAGGGAAGTTTAGGGGATCTTGGGGGGTGGTGGAGGGGACCCCAGCGGGCCCCCTCCGAAAAAACGTAAATCGGCGTGAAGTAAGTGTATTATATATACCGTGGTAATAATACGTGTTTAGCACTAAAAAATGAGTACCAATTACCCTATTTGGCGTACATGGACCACCTGCATCATTTGGGTGCATGAACCATAGTGAACCAGGCTACAGTGTGAGACCCCCCCACGGAGAGGCCAGACCCCCCTCCCTTCCTACCCAGCCTCAACTACTCCCCCCCCCCAAGCCGAGCTCAAACCCCCTCCCCCCTTAAAACCCAAACCAAGTAAAAAATGCAAAATTTTTGAAAATTTTTTTGCAATTTCTGAAAATTTTTGAAAAAAATTCGCAAAAATGGATGTAAATCAGCTATAAACAGCTAAAGATGGTTATTTATAGCAATTAAAAAGTAATATACGCAATTATAATTCACAATCTGGCCTAATTTAGGCATGTTTTAGCACAAATTTGTCAATTTTCAAGCCCTATTTTCGCATACGAATGCTATTGACAGAAGCTTTTGAGTACGTTTTATGTACTGTACATCGAAAAAGGACCATTTTAAGCTAAGAAAACTTGGGTACAGTTTAGGGGGGTCCCCCTCCCCCAAATTTCGGATTTTGGTGGGGTCCCCCGAGCCAAATTTGGACCTTCTACTCCCCCCCCCCCAACCCAAACAGGTGGTACACCTATGGCATGAACCCGCACTGCGCCTTAAATATTATAGTCGGGGCGGGGGAAAAAACCGCCTGGGGAAATAAGCCTCCCATTTTTCCCGTGTTGCCGGATAAAAAATCACTGGTTTTTTTACCCGCCCAAGCGGGGAAAAACCATGGCGGGGAAAAAATTACAGTACTAAAAATGACCCGCGTTATTCAGCTGAGTAATAATTAAAGGTTATTTGTACATTTTCGGCCATGCTAAACAACATGGTGGACTTTGTTTTTAGAAAAAAAGTTTTGTATTGGACATAGTCAGGTACATTTTACGTTAAGGCACTTGTACCCAGGAAATGACCGGACATATATTATAGCCGCATAAACGGCACCAGACAGTTACAAATATACCAAAAAAACACTTGCAAATATCATTGTTTACCATTATTTCAGCTATTTTTGGCATTAAATTGCAGTTTCATTAAGTTTTTCATATTTTTGAAAAATTTGCCTTGAAATCATATGAAACCTGGCACGATGATGCAGCAAATTTTCATCCTTGATAATCATGACCATGAGATAATCTTGATGAGATTTATGAGCTATCTGAGGCTCTGGGTGCGTATTTTTTGAAGCAGAATCACGAAATAAGACGCGCTTTATCGGTTAAGACTATTAGAACTGCATATTGGATAATTTTTAAAAATTGGGTAGTGGTTTTTTTCCCCCGCTCAGGGTCAAATTTGGCGGGGAAAAATTACACCTCATTACTCTGGCTGGATGAAAGGTAGGAGGGTGGCGTCTATACCAAACGATAGAGGGGGTCCATATATACTCCTATGCAAAAGACTAGCTAAGTTTTCCTTACAGGCTTCTAGAAACAAGCTTAGCAAAACTTCGAAATTTTTAGGTTTTGAAGGTGGCGTGAAGGGGTCAACTTTTGAACACTATCAGAGTCGGAGTCGACTGCTTTGGCCCATATTAATGTTTTGGGTATGCATTTGTAGTATAATGATAGCGCTTTAATTTGCGCTATGCTAGGGCTCTATCTGCTACCATGAGTTGTGGGGGTGGTTTTTACCCCTCTTCGTCGCTGGTTTTTTCCCCGCCCCGACTATATTCTAATTTCAAAGAATGCTCTGTAAAAATTCCACGAAGGTCACGAAATAAAAAATTTTCCGTTTCTGGGAGCCCCCGCCCCCCAGACCCTCCGAAAAAATTTTGCATTCCCCACCCCCTCCCTCCCGAATTTTTTTGGCTACGCTAGTGTTTCTCGCAATGATAAACACTTTAAGCCAAGAATTTGGACATTTTTGAAAATGTTTGCAAAATTTAGTCCAAAAAAGTAACCCAGTTTATGGCCAGTTTTTTCGACTACCCCCCTCTCCCAGTCGGGGGGGACGCCTCCCAAAAAGTTCTGGGGGTAGGGTTGAAAAATGGCTGGGGGGGGGCTACCTCCGCCTTGCACTTATATATATATATATATATATATATGCGCACATGGTGTAAGTATATTATGTTCATTCAAAAAATGAAGCCGGTATTTGCGGCACCCCCATTTTAGTCGCCGCCCTTAAAACGTGTTTGTTAAATGTTTCAAATGATCATGTGCAGGTGTTTTGTGGTGAATAAATATATACAACAATCTTGTTATACATTCTTTAGTATACGTATATATTTCCTGATGTCTGATCGAACAATGGGAGAAACCATACTGTTATGTGTGGACGATATTGACTTAATTGTGCGGTACGTGCATGTTTACTAACTACCTGCATTTTATGAACTTTAAATTGATATCTGGATTTCATCCAGGATTCTGAAGTGGGGGAAGAGAGGTCAAGCCCCCCTTTCCCTTTTCCACGGATGCAGTCAACACTCCTGGCTCTACGGTTGAGAATCAGGGGATCCGGGCTAATTCTAGGGGGGGAGGGAGGAGGCCCCCATAAACACCCTTCCCCCAAAAGTACAACTTTTGTCGTCTTTTTTAAATATATATTCTTAGAATCAAAATTCTAAGATTTTTACTCGATTTCTGGCTATTTTAACACTAAATCACTAAATATTTTTTGGCGATTACTATGAAAATAGCGCAATTTTAGCATGTTTTTTAGAAACATTTGAAAAATTTTCGCCTCCCCCATAGCTGACTCGCCCCCCGAGTGCCCCCCCCCCCAAGAAAAATTCCCTAGAATAAGCCCTGAGGATGGGCTCGGGCACATGTCCTGTGACAGGACGGACAGCACATAGTGAAGTCTTTTTTATACATATGACTGTGTCTTTTATATCTTTATTGTACATACACATGCCTATGTAAATATATATGTATTAGTGATGGGCACCGGATATTTTTTCATATCCGGATATCCGCCTATTTTGCGTTAACGGATATCCGGATATCCGCCTATTCCAAACTTAACTTCAAGAAAATTTTTCGATTTTGCAGTTAAATTTTCAATTCTGTGTCAATTTTTCGGCTGGCTGTGAATGTCTGTCATGCAACCAAGCCTCAGCCTCAAAAATATCTTCAGAAGAATTTTTGAAAAATATTTTAACATTTTTGAAATTTTTGTCAAAAATTTGCTAATTTTTCATTGTTTTGCCTGAATGTATGTACACGGATATCCGGATATTTTTCTCAAATCGGATTATCCAGATATCCAGTGCCCATCACGAATATGTACATACGTTTATACGTTTATTTATTTTCTTTTTGATAGGCGGATTGCTGAAATTCTTTGCATTCCCAAGACGTCACGAACTAATCAAGCGCAGGATGATCTCCATCGTTTGGTCTCGCTCCTGCAGCAGAGAGAGACTGAGCTGAAGCACAATGTTGAAATTTGTAAGTGGTATGTGCATGTGTATATATTAACTTACCTGCATTTTATGAAGTAGAAGAAGAAGAAATGCTCCTTTACAAGAAGAAACAATGCTCCTCCGGAGCATGGAAACCTACATATATCATAGGGGTCGCGGCAGCGACCCCTATATGTGTGAAAAGTGGCTGGAGACAGTGTAAAATAAGCAGTACAGACGCGTGCTGACAGTAAGCAGTAAGCAAGCGTGCGCAAATTGTAGAGCACATCAAGTTTAGTATGTTTGGAAAGTTTCAGCCCCGTATCACTTACCGTTAAAAAGTTGCGTCCCGGACCGGTTATGGCGGCGACGTTTTTATCCGGTTTCTCCCATTTGATGGTTGTTATATACGTACATAATGTTCGCCGCTTTCACGTGAACTGCAGCGGTGGGCCAACCAAAAGCGCCAGAGGTCTAGTAGTACCCTCTAAAGAATTTAAGAATCGCAACTTTTTTTGCGCCGCAGCTGCGCCACAGCGCCGCAGTTGCGCCGCAAAGTCGGCTCAGAGCGAAAAGTGACCATTTTTATGGTCGTCGCTCAGGTCGAACGTTACTAGCTGGAGCTGATTTCTTTTTATATTCAGAAATTACATATATTGAACTAACTAACGGTCCAGGTTGCGTTTCTCTATCACTTCCGTAGCGACCACAGTGGCCCGTCAAAATGGCGAAAATTCCAAAAACGAAAAATCGAAATTTCTCGCTATCTATTCAACTTTGAAAGCTCAAATCTTCCATACATCGGTTTTCTGGCACGGACAATCGATTCCCGCAGTCAGTTCTACCGTCAGACCCACCCGATCTTGTGGGCTGGTTCCACTTTGCCGTCGTGAGGGTCAAGTCGGAAAGCGCTTCCCGGAGGTCCATAGTAGGCTTTACCTGGCCTCTCAAAACTTTGTCTTTAGGGGTTTTCTGGTGCGCCCAGCTCATTCCCGGTATCTGTTTTGCCGTCCGAGGAACCCATTTT